>OZ023147.1:11818393-11838819 GCA_963675895.2 Styela plicata
ATTTGTTCGATTTGAAAATTTGTTTTGCAAATATGGAGCTTTCCAACAGTTCTAGGATATCAGAGTTGTTTTTGCATGCCCGACCAAATGAATTCCTTGTGCATTTTTCATGCGTTCTCGCATTATGGAGCTGTCCATTAGTTAGAACACCTCATTTTTGTTATCCTCTCCTTTTACAGTGGTTGATTGGTTAAAACTGTCTATCCATTTCGTGAAGTCCAACAAAGAAAATATTCCACAATATCGTGCTTTGTACCAGTACATGTACTGATAGGACTGATTTTCAACAATCCCCGTATTAGTATAATTGTAAAATTTTCTTGTTTGGACATTGTTTGAGGCAATTTGAATTTGGTTGACATTTGACATGTCATTGAATTGCTGCTTCTTGCTGTGAAAATACCAATTAATTTTGGTTAGTTTTAAAATCCAATAAAATGTAACGCAACATCAGTCATATCTAATATGACAGATGTTCCAAAGTTTATTTCCAAGAGGATTTGTTTGGCCCTGCAGAAATGTCTTTATTTTATTTAGACACTTTTTCATAATGATATGTCTCATTCTGTCTGTTAAATTTGCGAATATTGTGACGGTTCTTGTCAATAATTCACAACTTTGTTATCTATTTTTTATTTGTCATTGTTATTATTCATTTTATATTCTACCTTTTTTAGTTTTTAAATGCATCTCATGTAAAATGACCAAATAAATTCTTTGGAAATTCCATTGATGCCCATTTGGTATGATCCACTCCGTTTGGGGAACGAAAATAACTTTAATATCGAATGTGTTCTATGCCGTCACCTTTCTGATTTTTATGCATCGAATGCTTTGCTTTTGATTATTACTGTCCATTCAACCTTTTTAGTTTCAACAGACCAAATGCTATTGAAATTGCCGAGATTCTAGATGAGTTGGACTATTTATTGTTCAACAATGCTGTTATTGCTTCAAATTTATAAACATAACATTCTAGTTAGTTTTGGTAACCCTTTCTTTGAATGAATCACGATTATAGCGGTGAATATCAACTGTTCTGACCAGAATAGATCTTTTCCCCGCTGCTTTAGTGAAATGAATTCATTGAAACAGTGGTCATGAAAATTATGACTGTTTCGTAAATACCATTGTTTCAAAAGAATTTGTTTGGTCATGCAGAACTTTTTTATTTGACCTCGGTGTATGTGATTTGTATGCCAATAATTTCTGCCTTAACTAAATTGATTTTTTCTAAAAATGTTTGTTATATTTGGTTGTTTTGTAAATTTATTTTGCCAATATGGATCTTTGCGACAGTTCTAGGATATCAGAGTTGTTTTTGCATGCCCGACCAAATGAATTCCTTGTGAATTTCTATGCGTTCTTGCATAATGGAGCTGTCCATTAGTTCGAACACCTCATTTTGGTTAACCTCTCCTTTTACAGTGGTTAATTGGTTAAAACTGTATATCCATCTCGTAAAGTCCAACAAAGCAATTATTCCACAATATCGTGCTTTGTACCAGTACTTGAACTGATATGAACTGATTTTCAACAATCTCCGTATTAGTATAAATATAAAATTTTCTTGTTTGGACATTGTTTGAGGCAATTTGAATTTGGTTGACATTTGACATGTCATTGAATTGCTGCTTCTTGCTGTGAAAATACCAATTAATTTTGGTTAGTTTTAAAATCCAATAAAATGTAACGCAACATCAGTCATATCTAATATGACAGATGTTCCGAAGTTTATTTCCAAGAGGATTTGTTTGGCCCTGCAGAAATGTCTTTATTTTATTTAGTCACTTTTTCATAATATGTCTCATTATGTCTGTTAAATTTGCGAATATTGTGACGGTTCTTGTCAATAATTCACAACTTTGTTATCTATTTTTTATTTGTCATTGTTATTATTCATTTTATATTCTATCTTTTTTAGTTTTTAAATGCATCTCATGTAAAATGACCAAATATTTTTTTTGAAAATTCCCTTGATGCCCATTTGGTATGAAACACTCCGTTTGGGGAACGAAAATATCTTCAATATCCAATGTGTTCTATGCCGTCACCTTTCTGATTTTTATGCATCGAATGCTTTGCTTTCGAGTATTACTGTCCATTCATCCCTTTTAGTTTCAACAGAACAAATGCTATTGAAATTGCTGAGATTCTAGATGAGTTGGACTATTTATTGTTCAACAATGCTGTTATTGCTTCAAATTTATGGAAATGATGTTCTAGTTCAAATTAGGTTTGGTAACCCTTCCTTCCTTGAATGAATCACGTTTGTAGCGGTGAATATTAACTCTTCTGACCAGAATAGATATTTTTCTCGCAGCTCTAGTAAAATAAATTCATTGAAACAGCGGTCATAAAAATTATGGCTGTTGTTTCGTAAATACCATTGTTTCAAAAGAATTTGTTTGGTCATGCGGAACTTTTTTATTTGACCTCGGTGTATGTAATTTGCATGCCAATAATTTCTGTCTTAAAAACTAAATTGATTTTTTCTAAAAATGTTTGTTATATTTGTTTGTTTAGATTTGTTTGATTTGAAAATTTGTTGTGCAAATAGGGAGCTTTGCAACAGTTCTAGGCTATCAGAGTTGTTTTTGCATGCCCAACCAAATGAATTCCTTGTGCATTTTTAGGGGTTCTCGCATAATGGAGCTGTCCATTAGTTAGCACACCTCATTTTGGTTAACCTCTCCTTTTACAGTGGTTAATTGGTTAAAACTGTCTATCCATCTCGTGAAATTCAACAAAGCAAATATTCCGCAATATCGTGCTTTGTACCAGTACTTGTACTGATATGAACTGATTTTCAACAATCCCCGTATTAGTGTAAATATAAAATTTTCTTGTTTGGGCCTTGTTTGAGGCAATTTGAATTTGATTGACATTTGACATGTCATTGAATTACTGTTTCTTGCTGTGAAAATACCAATTAATTTTAGTTAGTTTTAAAATCCAATAAAATGTAACGCAACATCAGTCAAATCTAATATGACAGATGTTCCGAAGTTTATTTCCAAGAGAATTTGTTTGGTCCTGCAGAAATGTCTTTATTTTATTTAGACACTTTTTCATAATGATATGTCTCATTCTGTCTGTTAAATTTGCGAATATTGTGACGGTTCTTGTCAATAATTCACAACTTTGTTATCTATTTTTTTTTTTGTCATTGTTATTATTCATTTTATATTCTACTTTTTTTTTTGTTTTTAAATGCATCTCATGTAAAATGACCAAACAAATTATTTGAAAATTCTATTGATGCCCAATTGGTATGATCAACTCCATTTTGGGAACGAAAATTTCTTTGATATCGAATGTGTTCTATGCCTTCAGCTTTCTGATTTTTATGCATCGGATGCTTTGCTTTTGAGTATTACTGTCCATTCATCCCTTTTAGTTTCAACAGAACAAATGCTGTTGGGATTGCCGAGATTCTAGGTGAGTTGGACTATTTATTGGTCAACAATACTGTTATTGCTTCAAATGTATGGAAATGATGTTCTAGTTCAAATGAGTTTTGGTAACCCTTCCTTCCTTGAATGAATCACGATTGTCGCGGTGAAAATTAACTGTTCGGACCAGAATAGATATTTTTCTCGCAGCTCTAGTAAAATGAATTCATTGAAACAGCGGTCATAAAAATTATATGACTGTTGTTTCGTAAATACCAATGTTTCAAAAGAATTTGTTTGGTCATGCAGAACTTTTTTATTTGACCTCGGTGTATGTAATTTGTATGCCAATAATTTCTGTCTTAAAAACTAAATTGATTTTTTTTTAAAATATTCTATTATATTTGTTTGTTTTGATTTGTTTGATTTGTAAGTTCATTTTGCCAATATGGAGCTTTGCAACAGTTCTAGGATATCAGGGTTGTTTTTGCATGCCCGACCAAATGAATTCCTTGTGCATTTTTCATGCGTTCTCTCATAGTGGAGCTGTCCATAAGTTCGAACACCTCGTTTTGGTTAACCTCTCATTTTACAGTGGTTAATTAGTTGAAACTGTCTATCCATCACGTGAAGTCCAACAAAGCAAATGTTCCACAATATCGTGCTTTGTACCAGTACTTGTACAGATATAACTGATTTTCAACAATCCCGTATTAGTATAGTTATATAATTTTTGTTTGGACATTGTTTGAGGCAATTTGAATTAAATTGACATTTGAGATGTCATTGAATTACTGTTTTTTGCAGTGAAAATACCAATTAATTTTGGTTAGTTTTAAAATCCAATAAAATGTAACGCAACATCAGTCATATCTAATATGACAGATGTTCCGAAGTTTATTTCCAAGAGAATTTGTTTGGCCCTGCAGAAATGTCTTTATTTCATTTAGTCACTTTTTCATGCTGATATGTCTCATTCTGTCTGTTAACATTATGAATATTGTGACAGTTCTTGCAAATAATTCACAACTTTGTTATATATTTTTTATTTGTCACTGTTTTTATTTATTTTATATTCTTCCTTTCTTAGTTTTTAAATGCATCTCATGTAAAATGACCAAATAAATTATTTGAAAATTCCATTGATCCCCAATTGGTATGATTCACTCCATTTGGGGAACGAAAATTTTTTTGATATCGAATGTGTTCTATTCGTTCAGCCTTCTGATTTTGAGTTTTACTGTGCATTCATCCCTGGTAGTTTCAACAGAACAAATGCTATTGAAATTGCCGAGATTCTAGGCGAGTTGGACTATTTATTGTTCAACAATTTATGGAAATGACATACTAGTTCAAATGAGTTTTGTTAACCCTTCCTTCTATGAATGAATCACGTTTGTAGCGGTGAAAACTAACTGTTCTGACCAGAATAGATCTTTTTCTCGCAGCTCTAGTAAAATGAATTCATTGAAACAGCGATCATAAAAATTACGACTGTTGTTTCGTAAATACCAATGTTTCAAAAGAATTTGTTTGGTCACGCAGAACTTTTGTATTTGACCTCGGTGTATGTAATTTGTATGCCAATAATTTCTGCCTCAAAAACTAAATTATTTTTTCTAAAAATGTTCGTTATCTTTGTTCCCATGGGCCCTAAATAATAAAATCTCAAAATTTTGATTGTGCTACCTGACGCTTATTTTAGCGCATGTCAAAATTTTCTAGTATTCAAAACGGCCATAAAAACCTGTTTAGGTCATTTATATGGCTAACATACGATGATCTAACATCTAAAGCAGTGGTCAGATTTACTGTAAATTCATAAAAATCAGTTGCCCCAATGTAGAGATAGGTTCTTTGGTGTGAACTACTCGCTCTTATTTGAAAAATACAGATTATATTGACCTGTGCAAGAGGATTTATTTCCCTTTAATAAAAGAACAAAAATTATTGAATGTGTCATAAGCAATCATAATTGGATTGCTGTGTATTTCGTGCGCAATTCCTCTACATTTATCGATGACAGACCAAATGACCATATTCTTTATGAATCTTGTACTATGTAAAGGTATAGGACAATTTGATAGATAATTCTGGTATGGTTCTAGGGTGAAATTTTTGAAATATTTTTCAAGTATAGAAAATCCTGATCTTCGATGAAAATTGGTGTAGAGAAAAAATTGGTGAAGAGAAATACTATTTGTCGAGGTGAAAATTTTAATCTCCAACCCTGTTGATTTCATTTGATTTTTGGTTTATATCTTCCCAAACGCTGTTAAACAACTGACAGTTGTTCCGTAGTTTAATATACTAATTTCAACGGAATTTATTTGACCATGTAGGAGAGTGTATATTTGATTTAGTGAATATTAATTTTGTACTACTTGCACTGTTTTGTCTAAGCTGAATTTTTTGTTGTTGAAAGTTTAGGGCATTACTTGGATTACGTTTTACATGAAATATGAACCCATTGCTTAGAACTGTATTCAACCCTGTGTACCAAATTTCTTAACACCATGTTTTTATCTTATGCGAATTGCAGTAGGTTTCCGATATTTGTGCCAACTATGAAGTTGCAAGTAAACCTGCCCCTTCATAAGCACTGATCCAATTAATTTTAATTGTATAATCCAGAAATAATCGTCGATCAGGAAGTAAAGCAAAGTTTATGAAACTTCAACGATTCATCTAGTTTCCGGGTAATTACATAAACCATTGACATATTCCACATTCATTTTTAACATCCCTTTCGCAAGTTGCTATTTGCTTGGTACTTTGCCATCCCATCAAAATAAAAATATGAAGCATTTAATAACATTTTGCAAGTTTTTGTTTGTTTTTCTTTTTGTATTCTGCAATACATCTGCATCTCTACAGTGTGGACCAAACCAATTCCTTGAAAAAAATATTGTACATAAGTTCGCCTCTTCCAACTCCTCTTCTATTAAGATTGATTATCCTCTGATGGAAATCCAGTGCAAAATGTGCAATCGCACTTCTGTTTGCTATGTATACATTCACACTTTGCTATTAGTTTTTGCAATCCTCAAGTAGTTCAACCAAAGCCAATAATATTCAAATTTCTTTAACTGAATTGTTACTTGTGTGAACTGTGGATTGACATACCCGTTACTAATATTAAATTTGCGGAAATAATTCATTTAATCTTTATTGTAGTCATTTAGATTTATTTTTGGGTATTTATGGGTATATATTTATGGGTATTTCAATATAAGTACTGTTTTTGCATTGAAAATCTCATTTTGAGTTTACATTAGTTTTACATCCCGTGTTACGAAATATTTTTCTTGGAACAGCAGTCATACACAAATATGACAGTTGTTCGGTTGTCTTCAAGCGAATTGGTTTGGTCCTGAAACAAAAAATTCCTCTCAAGGATTGTTATTTATCTTCTGTCTCATAACTGCCGGAATTATTTTTTAATATGTTTGAGGGGGTTCTACACGTCATGTGATTCCATTGACTACAGTGCAGCCGTTTTGCTTGGCTTTTGCCCAATGGGCGCTTATCATCTCTATCTTATGGTAATTGTGGATTATTTATAAATTTGCGTATGTTGCCATTACTGTATGTAGTAATCCGTTTTCCTGAAGATTGTAGACTTTTTGGAATAAAATCTATTGGTTTGTTTTAGGGAATTTTAATATAATCTACTTAAGTAATACTGTTGTTAAATATAAAGCAAAAAAAATAATAGAAAAACAAAAATTACAGAAAAGCAAAAATAATAGAAATATTAATAAATTTTCGATTCGATTTTTCCAGCGATTCGAAGTCGGTTATATTAAACAAAGGAAATATCATATTGAAATAATTTCCATAGTTTATTCCTGCATTGTGCTGTACTGATCGAAATGTTTTTTCTTGTGCCTTTACCGGGTTATACCTTTTTGCCAACATCGTTTGTCAGTGGTGTACTTGAACACTGTTTCGGTCATATGATACTTAATTGAAATTATACTTGTTTTAGCATTGCTTCGAGCAGTTGTTATTGAATTTCAAATACCCTGTAGCTATGATACTTCGTCAGAAATAGCATGCACATGTCAAAATATTTATAAAAAGAAAAGTACATTATAACAAAAGAGTACGCAATAGATAAGTATGCATTATCGTTCGTGTTTTGCGGAAGCGCGAAAGATCTTGTTATGGTCTTTAATTTTATTTAGTGTAAACTATTATCATACGAGCCTTGATAGGAAATCGTTCACACATGCTACTATTATATGGAACAGGCTTAGCACATTGATAATAGCGATGAAATTCTTAGAGGAAGTAAACAAGAACACTCTTCGTGCTACCCGCTCTTTTTTCTTGTTGAATCGTTCACCTATGCACACATGCTACTATTATATGGACCGTGCTTAGCACGTCGATAAAAGCGATGAAATTCTTAGATAGAGGAAGTAAACAAGAACACTCATCATGCTACCCGCTCCAGTCGCACGTGCACAAATCGGATTCATTAACTGCGTATTTTGTTAAAAATATCAATACTAATATTATTTCGAAATTTTATGACAATATCTAATTCATTGTCCCGATTGTTCTAAAATTTTGTTTTTTGCAGTATCTAGCTTTTCTATTTTATGTCTAGTCTAGTTTAAATTCTTTGGATGACAATATCTAATTTATTATCTCTTGAAAAATATTTGACATTGCAACATTTGTGTGTGATTGTTTTATTTATGGCAAAATTAGATTTTAATCGTGACCTTATTAAGCGAAAGCCTTATTGAAAGTCTACGTTTATTGTTATTATTATTATCATTATGCTATTTGGCTCTAAAACCAAATTTTCAAGATCTGAAGTCTTATTCAAAAGGTCTGTGTAGATGAAAACTTTTTGATCCATATTTTTAATCTTAAGTTTTCCTATTCAATGATTTCAGATTATTTTCCGTCAAAATACAGCTACAAAAACTTTGTTTAGAATTTGTAAAACTTCGATAGAGGTTGTAAGTATGATCTTGGCGTCTGACAATATATTTCTTACTGTTTCTGGTTTGTATTGTGTGATGTGCTGTACTAACAGCGCAAAACAATGCTGAAGGTTGGATGAGCGAGCAAAATGGTATTTTTTTGTAAATTTACGCATAGCCTACAGCCGACATTGCTCAACATTAAATATATTTTTCCTGTCAAAGTGAATTAAAATTTACTTAACTGGGATGTTGATAAAAGGTGTCGTGGAGGCCACGTTCTCGTTTAGTATTTGTTTGGAGTCTTTTACCGTGAATGAGAATCTTAAAGCTAGATTTTTGGGTTTGGCATCACAAATTTCCACTTAAAAAATCTCATAGTTTTATTTTTTATTTTTTTTTTTATTGGTCAGATTCACGCGATAAAGACAAAACTTCCATAAACAGGAAAGTAGAAATGGAAAGTCGATTTACGTTCAACCATAGGCTTTTGCAGGATTTGTACCCACGACCATCGAAAGCATGAATCTTACACCAAGGACAGCCAGCCATCACATACCAACAAAATGTGTTTTAGAGAGAACAGAGGTACTATGTAAGAATACAAGAAATTAATATTATGATTTTTAAATGAGAAAACTGATATTTGCAAAACTTAATTTCACTGCTAATAAGATGAATAAACTTTAATATATATGTTCGACTGACCACAATACCATTAAAATTGACGAAAGGTTTTTGCCATCTAGCCTTTTCTCATATATGCTTTGGTTGTTAAGCAATGGGAGTTTTCTCTGTGTGATGATTCATCGCCCCCCAGACCAATGATCCAAACACGGTAAATCCTCTCGAAAATCTATCGATGAATTTTCGTATGGCTTTTCTTGTCATTTTCTAGTCTGCACAGGTGAACCCACCATATCCCACCCTACCATGCCATCTTTACATAATATTGTGAGTTCATTCCACTTGAAGGTCAAAGTTTTGTGGATGTGGCACATTAACGCAAGCGTATTATGCAAGCTTTATTGTCCTGTACAGAAAAATTATATAGAATTTGTTCGCAAGAATCAGCAGTTGGAAATATTTGACAGAATCCAGCTGTCATGGCCAACATATTTGAACTGACTTAGCATTACCTTATTTTAAATATTAATAAAAACACATCCATTAATACTAACATGAAGCTATATATTGTATTTTTTCCTCAGAATACTTGATCAGATGGTAAATAATCGGACAGTAATGAGATTTGGTTTTTAGACGACTGTCTTCATCCATCAGATTTTTGTAGCGGTAATAGTAATCTGTCTGTGCAACAAGGTACAACATACATACAAGGTGTTGTATATTAATTGTGCATGTTATTCTTATGTTCAGTAATTGCAGTAAAAATTTATATTAAACTTAATGAGGCTGAATCAAACTTATGCAAATGAAATTTAAATCCAATTTAGACAATGTTTTCAATAAAATTTTGAATTAAAAAAAATAGAGTTTTGTCAACTTCGTTCACAAAAATTATATTCTACAACGTTCGATGGTTTGTGAAAATACAATAGTACAAGTGAATTTTGCATAAGAATTTATAATTTAAATACTTTTAAATCGCAATATTGCACTGTATAGATGATTACATATTTTTCAAATATTTCCTAATTTCTCTCAATAGCCATAGGTGGAACTGCAATGAGTCTCCTTCAGAATGTAATATTAACATAGTTATCAAAGAAATTGACTTTGTACTTTGCATTCTCATATAGGCTTGGGTGAGTTGTTGTAGATATAATTAGGTGCTTATACCCTGTACCCTGCACCCTGATTAAAATTGTCAATGAAAAGACAGTTAGAGAGAGCACTGAAGTTTTGAATACATTTCTACCGCCAGTTTTTGTGTGTTGATGTTTGTGGGAAAATGCAGTAGTATTGGTTTCTAAACCTGATTAGGTTTGTGAAGCATGTCCATATATTCTATGTCTGTAACTGGATTTTTCCCCTTTTTTAGGCTGTCAAAATTTAGTGGTGCACATTTCAGTTGCCATGTTTAAATGCATTTATTTTCTAATGTTATCTTAAATCATTACATTTTAAATTGAATCATTCGAAAGTATATATCGGTATATATTCAGTCCACTGTTCCGATAAATTATATTTAATTATTTTTTTCAAATTACCCAAATTTACATTTTGAGTGATTTTCAATCGTACACAGAAATGCATATGGTTATGGAAGCAGAAAAACTACCACACATATAATATTAACTTTTGTTCTTGTGAGTGAAATGGACGTGTTCGTCACTACTGATGGGGTATATCCCAAATTTAGCTTTATTATAATGGTTTCCTTGTTCTGTGCCTAAGAATGTTTTATACAGATCGATGAATTTATTTGAACAGTGTCAGTTCATGTACTAGATTGGTGTTGCCAAAATAATTCACCTCCCAATGTTGAATATAATAGGTTGTCTATTTTGAATAAAATACGAATGAAACAGCGTTCGAGATGCCTTTTGAGAATCATAACTATAAAAGAAGCAATACGACTCTCTCTTAGATCCTTTCTAAAACTTTCATCAGTGCTATGGAAAATTTTCAATGTATTGTTTCCTTTTGGCCTATGACCATATTATCATGAATTTAAAAAGACCCGAGATGCAAAATATTAGCTGATGTTCTTACCAAATCTTTAGTATTATATTATTTTTAGTATCAACGCAAGTTACTAAACTAATTGTCAAGCTGTCCATTGGTTTGCTATTCCATCTGCTAGAAATCTTTTAATTCGGACTTATTTTCTTTTTGTTCATTTGTAATATATTGCATAAAAGGTCAAATATTTATATTTCTTAGCTTACTATGTGTTTGATTTAACTATACATTCGGAGTGCAATATTTTCAATCCGATCCAGGCTAAAAGTCATTGTAAATGGAAAATTAGCATATCGGCATGTGTTAGAAGATAGTAACAATATCATATGCTACAATGCAAAATTTAGCCCAACGTTAAAACCTAAAAAATTGATTACTGCTGGACTGAAATATGCTAAATTGGCCGATCCATCTGTGCAACACTTATCCACTCCAACTTATCTAAGTCAGTATGAATAGTAAATTGGCATTGGATACACAATAGACAGAAATATGATGCAGCCTGATATAGGACCATGAAATTTTCGAAACAGTTCAACTATGCTCAACTTTTTGCAAACCATTTGAATCAACAGCTGCAGAACAACAACAGCAAAAGAAGACAACAACGATGATACTGTCACGATGATGGAAAATAATCTATAAAACAATGTCACCGGAAATCGGCGAAATCTACTTTTCGAAGACCCTGGATGGAAAATGGTAAAACTGATACAACGACCCCAAGTAATTCTCCTTTATTTTTTGAACCTGGCGCTAGACTTTTGAAGGTGTGTTTAGCAAAACAGAAATTGTTTCTCGTCGCGACAACGTTCGCATTTGTTTTGCATTTGGCTTAGTAACGCATTCGCCTTTTTCAATATCCAGGTGCTAATAATGAATCGCAAGCCAAATATACTAAAATTTAAAGCATCTCGATTTATGACCATTGAAGTTTTTAAATCGTTCATGCCTGGCGCCGGATTTTTAGTGTTACATGTACGTGTGTCTCCCAACCCAACACTCTGATGATCGTGATGAAAAAGATCGCGTGAGCTTTGCATTCGGTTTAGTGAAGAATGCTCCCTTTTTAATTTCCAAGTACCAACTACGTCTGTGATAGCACAACAGAATGAAATATGATGCGGTCCGATTCCCGACCATTAAATTTTTTAAAAAGTTTAAATCTATTTAAGATTTTCCAGATATTTTGGACTAACAGCTGCGGACCAACGATCAAAGGAGACAACACCAAACAGCACCGATTTTCCGGTTACGACGGTGAAATACATTCAACAAAAGAAGAATGATGTCGCTGAAACACAACACAACTTTGCAGGGAGTCTGAAGGAATAATGGTAAAACTAATACAAGGAACTGAATTAAATCCTTTTTCTATTTATATTTGGTATGATTGAGGCCGGCGCCGGGCTTTTGTATGCCTTTCTGTACATGCGTGCGTGTTTCTCAAAATACAAATCGTTGTCGTCGCGCATTTGGCTTAGTGAAGCATGCGGCCTTTTAATGTCCATTTGTTAACTATGTCTTGGACACCCGGACACACCTTGGATTTGCGACAATAAAATTTTTTAAACGGTTTAACTCTGCTTAAGTTTTTCCAGATCATTTGCACCATCAGCTACAGAACAAAGACGATCAAAGAAGACAACAACGATGATCCGGTCACGACGGTGGAATACAATCCATAAAACAATGTCGCTAGGAATATACAATAACTACGTTACGAAGACCATGGATGGAAAATGGTAACTAATACGACGACAAGAAGTAAGTTTTCTTTACTTCATTTTGTATGGTTAGACCTGGCGCCGGGCTTTAATGCGTGTGTTTTAAACCGGAAATTATTTTCGTCGCGATGATAATTGCATCAATTTTGCATTTGGTTCATTAACGCATGCGCCTCTTTCAATGTCGAAGTACTGATCATGACTTAAAAAGCCCAATAGAATCTAATTTGAATTAATTCAATTTGCAACAAATGAAATTTTTAAAAAGTGCATATCTGGCGCAGAATTTTTTAGTGTTGCATGTGTCTGTGTTTCCCAACCCAACATCCTGATGGTCGTGGGTAAATATTGCGTCAGGTTTGCATTTGATTAAGTAGAGCATGGGCCCTTTCAATTTCCAAGAACTAACCATGTCTTTGGATGCCCAATAGAATAAAATATGATGCGGTCTGGTTTCTGACCATCATAATTTTTAAACAGTGTAATTCTGCCCCAGAATATCCAGATATTTCGGACCAACAACTGCGGATCAACGATCAAAATGGACGACACCAGGCAACAGCGGTTTCCCGGTTACCACGGTGAAATACATTTAACAAAAGAAGAATGATGTCGCTAAAACACAATGACAACTTTGCAAAGAGTCTGAATAAATAATGGTAAAACTAATACAATGACCTGGAGTAAGTCTTCTTTCTTATTATAGTTTGAATGATTGAACCCGACTCCGGGCTTTTTAAGCGTGTCTATTTATGCGTGCGTGTGTTTCAAAACAAAAATTGTTGTTGGCGCAATGACGGTTGCATCTGACTTGCATTTGGAAAAGAGGAACATGCGCCCTTTTAACGTCCATTTACTAACCATATCTTGGACACCCAATAGACTGAAATATGGTGCAGCTTAATTTGCGACCATCAAATTTTTTAAACATTTTAACTCTGCTCAAGTTTTTTCAGATCATTTGAACCTTCAGCTACAGAACAACGACAATCAAAAAAGACAACAACGATGATCCGGTCACGACGATGGAATACTATCAATAAAACAATGTTGCTGGGAATATACAATAACTGCATTACGAAGACCCTAGATGGAAAATGTTAACTAATACAACGACCTGAAGTAAGTTTCATTAACTTTTTATTTTGTATTGTTCGACCTGGGGCTTGGCTTTAATGCACGTGTTTTCAAACATAAATTACTTCCGTCGCGATGATGGCTCCAACTATTTCATTTGGTACATTAACGCATGCGCCCCTATCAATGTTCAAGTACTATTCATGACTTGGAAGCCCAATAGATTTAAATTTGAAACAATTCAATTTGTTATTAACGAATTTTTTAAAAATTCATGCCTGAGGCCGGATTTTTTAGTGCTGTATGTGTGTGTGTGTTTTCCATTCCAACATTCTGATGGTCGTGATTAAATATTGCGTCAGGTTTGTATTTCGTTTTGCAAAGCATGGGCGCTTTTAATTTCCAAGAACTAACCATGTCTTTGGATGCCCAATAAAATGAAATATGATGCGGTCTGGTTTCCGACCATGATATTTTTTAAACAGTTTAATTCTGCTCCGGATTTTTCAGATATTCTGGACCAACAGCTGCGAATGAACGATAAAAGGAGACACCACCAAACAACATCGATTTACCGGATACGACGGTGAAATATATTTTACAAAAGAAGAATGATGTCACTGAAACACAGTGACAACTTTGCTGCAAGGATTCTGAATGCATAATGGTAAAACTAATACAATGACCTGAAATAAGTCTTCTTTCTTATTTTATTTTGTATGATTGAGCAAGGTTCCGGGCTTTTTTAGCGTGTCTGTTGATGCGTGCGTGTGTTTCAAAACTCAAATTGTTGTTGTCGCAAAGACTGTTGCATCTGTCCTGCATTTGGATTAAAGATTACGTCAGATTTGCATGTGGTTTGGTAAAGCATGAGCCCTTTTGATTTCCAGGCACTAACCATGTCTTTGGATGCTCAATAGCATGAAATATGATGCGGTCTGGTTTTCGACTATCATTTTTTTTTAAACAGTTTGATTCTGCTCAAGATTTTTCAGATATTTTGGTCAAACAGCTGCGGACCAAAGATCAAAGGAGACAACACAAAACAACAGCGATTTTTCGGTTACGACGATGAAATACATTTAACAAAAGAATAATGGTGTCGCTGCAACACAACGGCAACTTTGCAAGGTGTCTGAATGAATAATGGTAAAACTAATACAACAACGCGGAGTAAGTCTTTCTCTTATTTTATTTTGTATGATTGAGCCCAGCGCCGGGCGATTTAGACGTGTCTGTGCATGTGTTTGTGTGTTTTAAAACAAAAATTAATGTTGTCTTAATGACGGTTGCATCTGTCTTGCATTTGGATTAGAGAAGCATGCGCCGTTTTAATGTCCATTAACTAACCTTGTCTTGGACACCCATTTGACCGTAATATGATGCATCCTAATTTGCGACCATTAAAGTTTTTAAACAGTTTAACTCGCTTAAGTTTTTCCCGATCATTTGAACCTATAGCTACACAACAACGACAATCAAAGAAGACAACCACGATGATCCGGTCACGACGATGGAATATAATCAATAAGATCATATCGCTGGGAATATACAATAAGTCCTATGTGTAGACCCTGGATGGAACATGGTAACTAATACGACGACCTGGAGTAAGTTTCCTTAACTTTTTATTTTGTATGGTTGGACCTGGCTCTTGGCTTTAATGCGTGTGTTTTCAAAACAAAAATTACATCCGTTGCGATGACGGTTGCAACTATTTTTCGTTTGGTCCATTAACGCATAAACCCCTTTTAATGTCCAAGTACTATTCATGACATGGAAGCCAATAGATTTAAATTTGAAGCAATTCAATTTGTTACTAATAAAATTTTTTGAAAAGTTCGTGCCTTGCGCCGAATTTTTTAGTGTTGCATGTGTGTGTGCTTCCAAACCCAACATTCTGATGGTCTTGGTTAAAGATTGCGTCAGCTTTGAATTTGCTTTAGTAAAGCATGGGCCCTTTTTATTTCCAAGAACTAAACATGTTTTTGGATGCCCAATAGAATGAAATATGATGCGGTATGGTTTCCGACCATCATATTTTTTTAAACAGTTTAATTCTGTTCCAGATATTTCAGATATTTTGGACAAGCAGCTGCGAATTAACGATAAAAGGAGACAACACCAACCAACAGCGATTTTCTCTGTTACGACGGTGAAAACATTTAACTAAGAAAATTGATGTCGCTGAAACTCAATGACAACTTTGCAAGGAGTCTGAATGAATACAGGGAAAACTAATACAACGACCTGAAGTATAGCTACAGAACAACGACAATCAAAGAAGACAACAGCGATGATCCGGTCACGACGAATGAATATAATCAATAAGACAATGTAGCTGGGAATATACATTAACTCCTTTACGAAGACCCTGGATGGTAAATGGTAAATGATACGACGACCTGAAGTGAGTTTCCTTTACTTTATTTTGTATGGTTGGACCTGGCGCCGGGATTAAATACGTGTCTTTTAAAACAGAAATTATTCCCGTCACGATGATGCTTGCAACTATTTTTCATTTGATTCAGTAACGCATGCGCTCTTTCAATATCCAGGTAATGATGATGACTTGGAAGCCCTATAGAATCAAATTTGAAGCGATTTGATTTGCTATTAACGAAATTTTTAAAAAGTTCGTGCCTGGCACCGGATTTTTTAGTGTTGCATTTGTGTGCGTTTCCCAACCCAACATCCTGTTGGTCGTGGTTAAAGATTGCGTCAGATTTGCATTTGGTTTAGTAAAGCATGGGCCCTTTTAATTTCCCGGAACTAACCATGTCTGTCGATTCCCAATAGCATGAAATATGATGTGGTCAGGTTTTCGACCATCATATTTCGACCATCATATTTTTTAAACAGTTTAATTCTGCTCAAGATTTTTCAAATATTTTGGACAAACAGCGAAGGATCAACGATCAAAGGAGACAACACCAAACACAAAGATTTCTTGGTTAGGACGGTGAAATATATTTAGCAAAAGAAGAATGGCATCGCTGAAACACAACGGTAACTTCGCATGGTGTCTGAATGAATAATGGTAAAACGGATACAATGACTTGAAGTAAGTCTTCCTTCTTATTTTATTTTGTATGATTGAGCCCGGCAGCGGGCGTTTTAAGCGTGTCTGTGCATGTGTGAGTGTGTTTTTAAACAAAAATTGATGTTGTCGCAATGACGGTTGCATCTGTCTTGAATTTGGATGGGAATATACAATAACTCCTTTACGAAACCCTGGATGGAAAATGGTAACTAATACGACGACCTGAAGTAAGTTTCCTTCACTTTATTTTGTATAGTTGGACCTGGCACCGGGCTTAAATGCGTGTGTTTTAAAATGGAAATTATTCCCGTCACAATGATGCTTGCAACTATTTTGCATTTGGTTCAGTATGACATGCGCTCTTTCAATGTCCAAGTACTAATCATGACTTGGAAGCCCAATAGAATCAAATTTTAAGCGATTTGATTTGCTATTAACGAAATTTTTTGAAAAGTTCGTGCTTTCCTCCAAAATTTTTGGTGTTGCATGTGTGTGTGTGTTTCCCAACCCAGCATTCTCATGGTTGTGGTTAAAGATTGCGTCATCTTTGCATTTAGTTTAGTAAAGCATGGGCCCTTTTAATTTCCAAGAACTAAACATGTCTTTGGATGCCCAATAGAATGAAATATGATGCGTACTGGTTTCCGACCATCATATTTTTTAAACAGTTTTATTCTACTCAAGATTTTTCAGATATTTTGGACAAACAGCTGCGGATCAACGATCAAAGAAGACAACACCAAACAACAGCGATCTCTCCGTTACGACGGTGAAATACATTTAACAAAAGAAGAACGGTGTCACTGAAACACAATGGCAACTTTGCATGGTGTCTGAATGAATAATGGTAAAATTAATACAATGATTTGAAGTAAATCTTCCTTCTTATTTTGTATGATTGAGCCCGTCGCCGGGCGTTTTAAGCGTGTCTGTGAATGTGTGCGTGTGTTTTTAAACAAAAATTGATGTTGTCGCAATGACGGTTGCATCTGTCTTGCTTTTGGATTAGAGAAGCATTCGCCCTTTTAATGTCCTTTAACTAACCTTGTCCTGGACACCCAATAGACCGAAATATGATGCAGCCTAAGTTGCGACCATCAAATTTTTTAATAAGTTTAATTTTGCTCAAGTTTTTCCAGATCATTTGAACCAACAGCTACAGAACAAAGACGATCATAGAAGACAACAACGATTAACCGGTCACGACGATGGAGTATAATCAATAAGACCATATCGCTGGGAATATACAATAACTCCTTTAGGAAGACCCTGGATGGAAAATGGTAACTAATACGACAACCTGAAGTAAGTTTTCTTATCTTTTTATTTTGTATGGTTGGACCTGGCACCGGGCTTAAATGCGTGTGTTTTAAAACGGAAATTATTCCCGTCACAATGATGCTTGCAACTATTTTGCATTATGTTCAGTAATGCATGCGATCTTTCAATGTCCAAGTAATAATCATGACTTGGAAGCCCAATAGAATCAAATTTGAAGCGATTTTATTTTGTCTATTAACGAAATTTTAAAAAGTTCGTGCCTGGCAAGGGATTTTGTTGGTGTTGAGTTTGTGTGCGTTTCACAACCCAACATCCTGTTGGTCGTGGTTAAAGATTGCGTCAGATTTGCATTTGTTTAGTAAAGCATGGGCACTTCTAATTTCCAGGAACTAACCATGTCTGTGAATTTCCAATAGCATGAAATATGATGCGGTCGGGTTTCCGACCATCATATTTTTTAAACAGTTTAATTCTGCTCAAGATTTTTCAGATATTTTGGACAAACAGCTGCGGATCAACGATCAAAGGAGAGAACGACAAACAACAGCGATTTCCCGCTTACGACGGTGAAATATATTTAACAAATAAAGAATGAAACACAATGACAACTTTGAAAGGATGAATGAATAATGGTAAAACTAATACAACGAAATGAAGAACAGCTACAGAACAACGACAATCAAAGAAGACAACAACGATGATCGGTCACGACGATCATGGTGTCTGAATGAATAATGGTAAAACTAATACAACGACTTGTTGTATGATTGAGCCCGGCGCCGGGCGTTTTGAGCGTGTCTGTGCATGTGTGCGTGTGTTTAAAAATAAAAATTGATGTTGCCGCAATGATGGTTGCATCTGTCTTGCATTTGGAGTAGAGGAGCATGCGCCCTTTTAATGTCCTTTAACTAACCTCTTCTTGGACACCCAATAGACCGAAATATGATGCAGCCTAATTTGAGACCATCAAATTTTTAAACAGTTTAACTTTGGTCAAGTTTTTCCAGATCATTTGAACCTACAGCAACAGAGCAACGACAATCAAAGAAGACAGCAACGATGATCCGGTCACGAGGATGGAATATAATCAATAAGACCATATCGCTGGGAATGTACAATAACTCCTTTACAAAGACCCTGGATGGAAAATGGTAACTAATACGACGACCTGAAGTAAGTTTCCCTAACTTTTAATTTTGTATGGTTCGACCTGGGGCTTGGCTTAAATGCACGTGTTTTCAAACAGAAATTACTTTCGTCGCGATGATGGCTGCAACTATTTTTCATTTGGTTCTTTAACACATGCACCCCTTTCAATGTCCAAGTACTATTCATGACATGGAAGCCAATAGATTCAAAATTGAAGCTATTCGATTTGTTACTAACGAAATTTTTTGAAAAGTTCGTGCCTTGGGCCGAATTTTTTAGTGTTGCATGTGTGTGTGTGTTTCCCAACCCAACATTCTGATGGTCGTGGTTAAAGATTGCGTCAGATTTGCATTTGGTTTAGTAAAGCATGGGCCCTTTCAATTTCCAGGAACTAACCATGTCTGTGAATTCCCAATAGCATGAAATATGATGCGGTCTGGTTTCCGATCATCATATTTTTTTAAACAGTTTAATTCTGCTATAGATTTTTCAGATATTTTTGACAAACAGCTGCGGATCAACGATCAAAGGAGACAACACCACACAACATTTATTTCTCGGTCACGACGGTGAAATACAATGATTTGCGACCATCAAATTTTTTAAGCAGTTTAACTCTGCTCAAATATTTCCAGATCATTTGAACCTACAGCTACAGAACAACGACAATCAAAGAAGACAACAACGATGATCCGATCACGACGAATCAATAAGACCATATCGCTGGGAATATACAATAACTCCTTTACGAAGACCCAGGATGTAAAATGGTAACTAATACGACGACCTGAAGTAAGTTTTCTTTACTTTATTTTGTATGGTTGGACCTGGCACCGGGCTTAAATGCGTGTGTTTTAAAACGGAAATAATTCCCGTCACAATGATGCTTGCAACCATTTTGCATTTGGTTCAGTAACGCATGCGCTCTTTCAATGTCCAAATACTATTCATGACATGGAAGCCAATAGATTTAAAATTGAAGCTATTCGATTTGTTACTAACGAAATTTTTAGAAAAGTTTGTGCCTTGTGCAGAATTTTTTAGTGTTGCATGTGTGTGTGTGTGTTTCCCAATCCAACATTCTGATGGTCATGGTTAAAGATTGCGTCAGATTTGCATTTGGTTTAGTAAAGAATGTGCCCTTTTAATTTCCAGGAACTAA
>OZ023147.1:11838919-11850622 GCA_963675895.2 Styela plicata
ATATAGCTATTTGGACCCACTTCAATGCCCTTATTTAACACACCGTCAGACGTCAGGCTGGAGTCACGGCGTAGATATTTACGGCTTAACAAAAAAATATAATCTGAATGTCTGCCAAATGAAGTCGCCCAAATATTTTCGATTTCTATATTTCAATGTTATTTTCTAATTTCTGCATTTGGGCGACATTGTCCACATTTTGGGGGACGCTGTCAAGAGGCTGGTGAGAGGTGAGTTCCACCTCTCGCAAACTGGAGAGTGAAATGGGATGACTCCCAAAGATGTTTTTAGGGATCAACTACTTGTGTTCAGTCATAAATGTATTCTCTGCTTCTTTCTACAAGATAAACATCAAAATCCTATTGTATACCAATTTTAAGCGCTTCCTGAAAAACGATCAGAGAAAATAAAAATAAAAAAATTCGATTTTATTGTCATATTTGCGCTACAGGCAGAATGAAAAATGTAAAACAGCCATGAATAACTGATGCGTTCAAAAGTTGTGGGCAAATTTTTGAGAATTTTCCACGCCTAAAAGTAAGGCTCCAAAATATTTTGCTTCGATTCACCATAAGCAAAATCAAAAATTTCACCATATTAGGCAAAATTTTCATGCACATCTGGCACTAAATTGCTTTTGTATAAAGTTTCTTGTTTTTTTTTTTTATTTGCAAAATGATGGCTTTATGATTAAAAAGGGCGAAAAATGTTTCCGCCGCCGCCGCTGCATAATATTACACTATACAGTCGAATAAAAAAAAATGATTACGGTTAGATTTCATAATATCGACTGATAAATATTTATGATAAATACTGATGATAAGTTAAACATCTAGCTAGTCCAGTCAAAAATACTGCGGAAAAGCCCAAAAAATCGCCAAAAAAATGGTCTAAAGCACCCCGAAATGATGACATCATAATAAGAAGGAAGGAGGACTTTTCATTCACAAATTTCGTGATATAGAGCATTTACAAGGCTGGTCATGGGATTGTATGTTGCCTAAATATGCTGTTAAACTGCATAACGTAACAATAAGGGGCATTTCGTGTTCACAAGTAGTATCCTGATTGTTTTTCATATAGTTATATGCTAACCCTAGCTGATCATTTTAGGGAGTTTTCCGTAAATGTTTGATTTTAGTAAACTTTTGTTATGTTGAAAAGCAAGCCTTTGGCTACATAATATGTAAAAATCTTTAGACCATTTTTCAAGGGTCTATATGTAGTTTGACTGGACTAATTACTGAATTAGTTTGATTTTTTATATGGTAAATACCGACACTAATTTCGGGATGAAATATTAAGATTTTGCGACAGCCTGGACGTGTTGATTGAAAAAAAATAGTAAATTATAAATCAAATGCAAATATTTAAAAAAAAATTATATTCATTGAAAAACACAAATGCGATTAAAATATTTATATTAATTTGGATATTATGTCGAAATTTAATACTCATTTTCGTGATGGATTCAACATTGGGTTTAAATGAAAAACTCGTATTTCTCAAACAAATAACACACCCACATTTAGTGAAGTCTGTTGAATATTCAAGAATCCATAACAGTGATTCGCATTTTTATTTTTAGCATGATTAAAAAAACTTATAACATGTCTGCTGGTTGGGAGGCCAGGTTTAGAATATACCTAACCATATTTCATGTCCATATAAGAGGTATTAAAATTCTTGATTCAAAAAGTGGTAAATGGTTTTAAATATCATCCACCATTCACTGTATATTTTATAATTGCTCAGTTCTGTTCTGAATGTTGATTCTGGAGTTTTTTGTAGTAGCTCTTTGCCATATCAGTAGTCATTAATTGGTTCCTTTTAAGTGAGGCTTCCGACCTTGCTTTAGGGTGAATTAAATTCCGCATAAAAAAAGTAGTCGACTAATTACTCAAAATGATTCAATAATCGGGATTGCCAAAAGCGAAATATTTACTATCTTGCATACATTCTAAGAAATAAATTTGGATAAGAAATATTCGTCTAAAATTCTTTTAAATTCTAACAATTTGAACTCGGCAATAATTTGATGAAAAAGCAGCATTCCAACTTTGTTAAAAAAAAAATATAAATCCCAATGTCCTGAAATTTTCGATTATAGAAAATATTTCCTTTATTTCGAGGAAATACAATTGTCAATTATCTTCAGGTTTAAGTGACAAAATCAACATATGTTTATATTGCAACTAAAACATCGATTAAGTTTCCTATTTCTATTTTCGGGACTCCGGATATAGTTTGTTGGCAGGGTGGCAGAGTCTTGATTTTCTTCGGGTGGACGAAGTAAAAATGTTTATAATCATTTTCCTCATATGGCTATAAAAGCTTCAAAGCCAAAAACACTGCTATTTCATGGCAGTATTGCCACAATTTTAAAGCTCCTAATTTAGTTTCGTTGCATACCTAAATTTGCGCATTTGCTAAGTTTTACTTCTGATAGAAACCTTTCCTCTCGGGTGTATAAAGTATTAGAGTAGTTGATATTCTGCCAGTCTGGTTGTTAGATCATGCGAAATTGCGCAAAAAAGCAGTCAGTCAGTTCGACAAATGATTGAGTCCAAGGCCTTGATGAATTAAAGGCAGACATCCATGCTTAGTGATCAGTACTTCGCAAAAAACAACAGCACGCTCTCATACAATTCTTTTATGGAAGGAAACATAGAATTGGGTTTTACTTTCTCTATGAGTCAACACTTGTCTATTTGACTTTAACTAAAACCAGTTATGGTTTGTAAACTTATGTGCTTTTCAATAATCAAGGGTTGTCACCACCAGGTAGACTCGTAGTTTTATTTTGATATGCTCAACTGATGAAAATACAAGCAATGTAATTTGCTGAGCTTTCGAAAAAGAATAGGGCTGATCTGGAGATTTTCAGACATTTCGAAATGTAGTGAAATTAAAATAGTTTGTGCTTTTCAATGTTTCATGACCAAGTTGAATAGGCAGTCCTTATTGTATCCCCTTCGAACAACACATTTGCTTTTATGAGAAATAGCTATTCTCCGTAATATATTTGAAAATTGTCTCTTTTCGTGAGTGATCATTCTCAGATCTATTGTGGCAATGTTGAAGACTTGTATGTAGATTGTGAAGAACATAGATATCATTATTCTTTATCAGGAATATCTGTACCATCATAATCATACAACCCCATTGCTGTTTAGACCTGTCAAAATATTAATGAATATTCAAAATAAATGAACCTAGATATAATAAATAGGATATATAAAAACAAGATGAAATACTTAGAATGTATAAATTGATCTAATTATAATATTTTCATTTAATATTTCAAGCTACTGGTACTCTTGGAGGTAGCGTAAATATATTGCGAAAAAAAATGATGCGTCTATTACCAACAAAACAGATATGTTTGAAACAAATACCAGAACGAGGGGAGACGACCTGTTATATATACAGAATGCAAAAACACTGAATAAATAATTGTTGAAGATCAGAGTAAAAAAACGTACCATGTAATGGAATGCCATTATAATCCTTCTCTATTTGATATATGTAGGTCTGTAGTTCTATAATAATAGCCATAGAGCACTACACCAATGATGATGTAACCTGATGAACTAAGCGCATAATCCCTTTCATCTGACGAATCCTCAGTCAGAATAGGAGAATCTCAGAGCGTTTGTGCAAACTGATGTAATGTAACCAATACACCCAATGTAATCATTATTCTTCAATTAGCACAACAGGAAATCTGAGAAAATACATATTGATGATTCAGACTTTCATAAGATTTCTTTTTATGCAACATAGAGCCATGTAAAAAAGTGAATGTCAAACACCCATGATGATGGAATGCTGAACAATAAGAGAACTTCTAGTTGCAGTAATTCAGTTTCTCGCGCGCAAATAAGTTGAACTATGCTCAAATATCAGACAGAAATTAATTGAAATATACATTGTTCCTTGGACTGGGCGAATCGCAAACAGTTTCTGGTCAGCACAGTCAGTAAAAATCAATGCAGAATATTGTTTCAACCTGTGATTTTTGATGATCCAGCTACCAGGTTCAGTTTCAAAGTGGTATGATTACGCACGAGGATTGCTGGACATAATGGCTGCTTAATAGGGAGCTTTAGGTAGATGTTAATGTCGGCCCCGGTTATGACTACCCCTACGAATAAAACGATGTATGCCACTTTATCAGTGTTGGGAATGAGTCACTTCACTTCGAGTCAAGGTAAAAAGAACACGAGTTACGAGTCCCAGGTTTTAACAAAATTTAAATTTCCGAGTCACAAGTCAAGTCGCGTCATACATTTACGAGTCGCAAGTCGAGCCATGTGCCGATTTCTAAATCCATTTAACAACAATGACAAATTTGTTGACCAACGCAGATTTTCACAGCAGGTTTAAGGTGATGCGTTATACACTTCCTGGGAGGCGCCTTTTCTTCTCTGAATCATTAACACAACAGCAGAAACGACGACCTGCTTTTTCAGGAGGATGATTCCCAGGCTAAATTTTTAAGTCTAAAGACAAATCCTCATTCCTCCTCCTGCATTTTGTCAAGTCAAGTACGATAGTGGGTATTTAGCCAAGACGGTGACAGTCAAAGTCATTTAAAAAGATGACTCGAGTCCCTCCAACAATGGTAAACTAAGGTATCATCCAAATCAATGAATTTTGCAAAACCAATTTAATTCTAAAAACCCTGTCATTCCTAAACCTACTCAAAAAACTCACCTGTCAAGGTTTCGGCCATACATTTCTCCACTTTGCGTTATTGGCTTGCTAATAGTCATTTTGGAACATCGTAGATTTATTGATGTGAAAAAGCACTAGAAAAGTTTTGCATGATATTCAACCGCAAAATACTACATAGCATTCTACATGATACTAGAAAAGCTGGAAATCATTTACAAAATTTAGTATCATTCAGAACCAAGTTAGTTATAAATGGGCAATTGATCTTTCTGACTTTTCATAGTTATATTATTATGTCATGTATCGGTACTCTGCTGTTCCCCCCTCAAGAAAATGAGTATACATAGAGAAAAAGAACATTGACAAAGCACAATAATTCATCATAAATCAGTAAAGTTGGAATATCGAAATTTCTGTTTTCGACGTTTGGTTTTAATAAAAACCTATACCGAATCAACTGCATTGCAATACTTTTTTGGCTGCCTTGCTGCACTTTGTATCTGGATTCGGACGTCCAAAGAAAGCAAGATTTTGTCATTCTGGCAGATAAACACTAGGAATACAGCTAAAAAAACCATCTTGAATACACTTCTGATCATGCAAGACTGCCGTTATTCATGCGTTATGACAATAAGAAGGGTAAACACTCTTACTAATTGAGCCAACTTATTATTCGACTCATCTGCCCACCCTGACTCTTAAGCGAATATAACCAGTGTTGGGAGCTTGAGTCCCAAAGTCCGAAAAACACACAAGTTGCGAGTCCAAGACTTACCAATATTTAAAGTCTTGCATTGTACTTTCCAGTCACAAGTCGAGTCACATATTTAAGAATCACAAGTCGATTACTAAATCCATTCAACAGCAATGACAAGTTAATTTGCCTTTTATTAGCATCTACTTAGAATCATTATTGGGTCGATGAACACAGAAGTCACGGCAAATTACATTGCATGACATGTGTTGTAGCCTTATGGGGCGCATTTTCTTCCCTGATGAGACATGTAGTGGCATTCAGCAGACAACATGATTTTTGAAAGGTGATTTCATGTGATTGAACACGGTGACTAGAGTCCCTTTCCAACACAGAATAGAGCAGTGCTGTAAATCTCACAACTATTCCTGCAATCCCCTCTAGAGCAAGACTTAACTGTTGCATTTTGGCATGGGCTAACAGGACTAATTCTAAATGCGTAGAAGAGGTTTTGATTCGACTATACAGTATAGTTTCAGAGTTGCTGCAACTTTTTGAAAAAATTATTTTTTTTTGTTGTTTGCTTTTAAAGTTTTATGGGCATCGTATAGATATCCTAAAATCCATCAATTAAGCACAAGATAACATTGCCAAGTTCGCATATTTCAAGAGGAGGCAAGAAAAAAAATTCGCTTCCCATAATTAACTATTTTGTTTTGAAAATACTTTTCGAAATGATTTAAAATTTTTGGTTAGCGTTGTAATTGGGAATTGTAGATAAATTGCTTATGTCTGGCCATTCTTGAAAGACCAATTCCCACTGATTAGCGATTCATGCCGCAATTTCATAACCAAATCGAAGGGAAAAAATGTGAGTACAAAAATATAAAATTGGAATCTTATCTTAAGCTTTCTTTCGGCAAATTGATACTGGTAATATACATTGCCCTACAGAGAAACAAGGAAAAACCTGTAACACTACAGCACACCGTACTTGTGCCTGCATTCGGTATGTCCCCACAGCCATCAGCATATCCTGGATCAAAACACCTCATAGCTTGGTGTCAATCAACGTCCCGGACCAGCATCTTCACCTATAATAATTAATAGCTTCTTCCTAAAATCCAACTTTTTAACCCCCCCCCCCCCCCCCCCCCCCCCCCCTCTTCTTGAATATACGCTAGATCCGCCACCAAAACACAACAACCAACACCCCACCAACGCCGCATCAAACGCCAACACCAAACAAAGCGCAGGAAAACAACTTGAATTGTTTACAATGGGAATTAGAGATCACGTGACCAGTCACAAAAGTTATATCTTTCTGATTTTACGTTGTTAGTGAAAAGGCCATGCCAGATTAATTTCCGCTGGATTTTTAGGGTGTCAATACATAAATAAAAATTTCCTATTTCATCTGACCAAGTTTGGTCAAGATATAAACGGTGCAACGGCACTAAAAATGTGGTGTGAACAAAAAGTAAGTCTCCGAAATCATGAAAAAAACTAGCACAGCACTTATAGCCCACAAATTTTTTTTGGTAGCCTAAATGAAAGACTTTTTTCTGTCGGCTGGTCGTTGACACCTTGTAAGGGCGTAAAATCGTGGACTATCTATCTGTAACTGCAATCATGACAACTCAGCTTTATTCGTTCACGGAGAAAATGACCTTCAAATTATTTGGGGGGACGCGAAAAAATGTCTACCGAAAAAAATATGGTCCTCCAAATACAGCAAAAATAACCCCACTTTGTCACCCAAATGCAGAAATTAGATAAATATATATAATATATATATATATATACATATTTGTCAACATTAATGTCACAGTAAATCCAAATACTCTCTATCCACCACCAAAGTTGAAACTCATTCTGACTATTATATTATATAGACTCAGCTGTCCATTTGCTTAGCAGTTCCCTTATGCATATTCTGTCGAACTATAAAAATGCACAGAATATTAATTATTTATTGTCTGTATTTATATTTTAATAAAATTCCAAACCGCCTTGTTGGTGAAATCAATGCAAAATATGTCTCGTTGACCTACCATACCTTGATGGCGCGTGTCGTCAGCGGCCCATAATAAGTGGAAAAAACGATCTTATAGTTTCATTTGAAGAGCGCCAAGCGAAATGAAAAATTAGTTTGTACCATATTTTTCGTTCTTATTGATGCTAAAATATTACGGCCGATAATGAATTGTGATATGGGCCGATACTTATACAAGTACCGATACCCCCTTCGTAATTTATTTTCCGATACCGATAGCAACCAGACCGAGTACTTTACTAAATACGTTAAAGCCTTTTTGTATCCACATACTTATGCCATTGGTATAGTGGCACCCACGTATGCGTGCCCCTACGTACGTTTGCACCCTTGAACTCTTCCATCCATTTGAGTGCAAACTTTTATGGATGCAAATATACTGAATTGACGCTGCGTTCAACCATGCATGGGTCCAGAGATTGAGTACAAAGAGACGGGTGAAATTTTTGTGGTTACACAACTAACGGGATACCTGACACTTTTGTTCTGCATCAAAAGAGCATATACTCAAAAATATTAACAGTGGATTGATTGGTTTCATTTAGTAAACCCAAAGTGTAAATAAAATCCTACACACGAGGCTTCATGTTTCACCATGTTTCAATCATTTTTCAGAGCAGTTGAATGCGACGCCGACATAGATCCGGACTGAACAAGTCCTGAGCAAATTCTTAAAGAGTTTCATTGTTGCGTAATAAAACAGTTGACCTTCCATTCATTATCACGTAAATACACCGATACATCGGCCCATCTCTAATAACAAACTCTTCGAAAAATGATTTGCGTCAATGATGAAAAGATAAATGTATACGTTAGCTATGAAGCACCGCAAGCTGTTAAATTATAGAACCCGAGTGCCGCAAGCTCAAAGCAGTTTAAACTGTCGTTTCAGTATATTTTTTGATTAAAATTCAATCTGAACAAAACCGGAAGAAGTGCATAAAGGAAACCAGCTAACGGATATTCAATAGCAAAGAGCTACTGTCTGATGTAGTACCAGGAACTGCACTATGAGCGGAAAACATTCCAAACAAAACTAAAATGCCCTGGGCGATACTAAAACCTTCGAACACCTCTTATATATATATAATTTTCAATTTCGAAGTACACGGATCCTGCAATATACCAGCTAGCGGTGCTCCATAATTAGTGCAAAAATTGAATATTGATGCATTGGAATATTTTTGTGAAGAAAAAAAGCACCTCAGAATCAATTTGAACTGGAAAGTGTAAAATGCATTAGTATTGACCACATTTGTCTTTCTAGAAAACAGCGCAGTCATTTGATATCAGTGTAAATTGTGCATTGCCTGGGCACTTTAACAAAGCGGAGTAAATGTAGCCTTCAATCATTGTAATAGTTTATTTCCAAAATTAGATCCGAAAACGTCGTGCTTATCAGATTTCGTTTTGTTATCGATCTGTTGATGACTTAAACCCGCGCAAACTTCGTAGATTTCGCACGTAGTGGAATTAAATCCATTTGAACCACGGAATTTAATTGTCCAGTTCTACAACAAATATTTTTTATAATATTTGTCTCAGATTTTTTTCTACAGTCTAAATGAATTTACTCAAAGAATATCTGCTTCAATTTGGTGCAAACTTATGGTTTATTGAGCTTATATATCGGCTGACATCATTACAAAATTTAAAACCGGAAATTGGAGAGGTACATTGTTCTTTTGGTTTTTATTTGCACAACTTCATGTCATATTCATTTATTAATAACACGATTCACATATTTAATCAATCATAAAAACTCCCCTTCTTCCTGTAATGTCTCATGTACAAATGACGTAAATCAGTATTTAGGTAACCTTTGCCACGGGTACCCAGTTACTCGTAAATCCCTCGTGGAATATTTCTAGTTTATCACCAAGGTCAAGCAAACTTCTATTAGAAACAAATACTGCGTCCAAACTGCTATATCCAGGCCCGACTGATTCTTGAAAAGCGTTTCTCACTCTTCATCAAAGTTAAAACTTCTTCATTGGGAGGTTTTATAGTCTAGCCAGATCCGACTCTAGTAGTTGTGGTAACCTATAGCTGTATACAAGTCAAATTACAACTCTAGAATCAAGACTAGCCTTCAATCAACTCTTTCACAGCCAAGCATAAGGTGAGTTAAATAGTAAATACTAGATACAAGGCAACAAGTGCCAGACGTAAACAAAGTAATCAACCAATTTATGATCACGTAATCATGGCGGTAGGTCAGCAATTACCAACTAAAAGATAAGATTCAAATTCACATAAACAGTATAGGAAATTAGATACATCACATTTATGCACTGAATTAATTTTACCACATTCGCCCCCGCCAATTTTTTAATTTAATAAAATGCACAAATAACAGTGATAACTAATAGTGAATTTAACGGTCATGTGATCAGTTCCATCCGCCGTATCTTTCCCTGGAGGGCCTTCTTATACGCTCCGATCGTCTCAGTTCTTGAGTTAGTGGTGTCTGGTCGAACTCGTCTTTATCGGTATTGGTTGAGGGAACTTCACCAGAGCAGGGGCTCTTTTAAAGATGGATTGTCTACGTTCTTGAAGCTTTTGCTCTGGTAAAGGAGCTAGATCTTTTGTGGAAAAACCGCAGTAGTTTCTTTGCCATCCGGAAGTTTAACGTTCGCGAAACTCGGGTTTGTTTTCCCAATACTTCAACAGGATCAAGTGGCTCGCTTTTTTGTTGCGAACGAAACGACGGAAAAAAGACATGACCATTTTGTTCAAGGCAGCTGGGTAGAAGATTTTACCCCATTATTGATTTACTATTAAAGTTTAAGAATCCATTCACGCGGAGAAGAATTGGTCGTGGTGCACAGCAGAGATCGAGTAGCCTGTAGCGTGTAAGGCATCTGGAAGAACAAGTTCCCATGATTCATCGGGGAGTTTTCACGATCTTCAGCATTAGCTTAACTGTCCTCCAAATAGTCTGATTTTCACGCTCGCATTGAGAATTACCAGTCGGATGGTAGGGGGGGTGGTTCGACTAGTAGCTACACCTCTCGACGCCAAGTAGTATTTTTCAGCCCTCGGGACATGAAGGAAGATCCTCCCTCTGTCGCTATGTATGAAATTTGGCAACCCCAAAAACAAGCAGAATATTTTCATTAAGCAATCGATAACAGAAGAAGTGGTCATATTTTTGCAAGGGAAATCAAACAGAAATTTGCTATATTCATTCAACCACCAAATGAACAAGTAAAAGATTACGGCCTTTTTACCGGACGCTTGGAATCTATGCTAACTCTTTCCCCCAAGGATGGCTTTGAAACCAAATTTTGATAGGGCAATTGATAAATCGAAGCTTCAGCCATAGCGCATATTTGACAGGATTTACAAACCTCCCCGTACGTCTTCGACAGAATAAGGTAGGATTTTTTAACTTGTACAAAGTGGAGTCTGTCCCCCTCGTAATAACCAAGATGACCGAGACATGATTGAATTTCACGAAGATCAGGAGAAGAAATCATATGTAACCACAAACTCGAGAAAAATGTATCGGACACAACATTTTTCTTTGTCCGATTTGTGCTTGAAGGTGTAAAAGAGAAGGAGCCTAGTGCTGCTCTCCACGACTGAATCTTAGCATTCTTTATCTATCACTTAGTTTGGAGATTGAACAAAAATGGAGACAGTTTTTTGGTCGGTTACGAGTGTGAACTGCCTCCCGTGTAGGAAATGAATCCACTTCCAAACCGCTTCGATTATAGCAGATGTTTCTCTTTCCACTATGGGATTTTTGAGTTCAGTGTGATATAGAGTTCTAGAGAAGAAAGCCACTGGACGACCCAGACTGACTCGATTGCGTGGTCAGAACAGCATCGCATTCGACACAAAAAAACGCTCATCACCCCTTATGCAGCCTAAACAAGCTGTGAGCAAGCTTTTGACAAAGAGACACAAAAGCATCCACTGCAGGTTGAGGCAGTGGTAAGCGGTTCAGACTTTGATAACAGGTCGTATACGGGAGAAAAAATCGGGTATCCATCTGGCGGTAAACTCTAGAAATCAAAGACTAGGCTTTAAATCAACTCTTTCACAGCTTATCATAAAGTGAACTGAATAGTAAATACTAGATACAAGGCAAACAAGGGGAGGCCAGACGTAAAACAAAGTAATCAACCAATTTAGGATCACGTAATCATGGCGGTAGATCAGCAATTACCAACTGCCAGATAAAGAATTCGAATTCACATAACAGTATAGGAAATTAGATACATCACAATTACGTACTGAATTAATTTTACCAACACTAGTTTAC
>OZ023147.1:11871022-11881025 GCA_963675895.2 Styela plicata
ACTAGGTTGGTTGGGTGCTGAATAATAAATAATTTGTACGAGTCACTGATGAATCGCGACCCCGATGCGCAGTGTCTTATATTCGACCAAAACGATTGCATTATTCCATAGTTACATTTTTCGACTTCTTTGAACACTGTCCTTCTAAATAATTTTTAAATGACCTGATCTATTAATTCAGAAAATGTTTGTTTCAAACTATGTTCGAGTTTTTGATGATCTTACAAGCGTGACCCTTTCATGATCAAAGGATACTTCAGATACGAATTCAGTGTTTTGTCGACCTACTCGCCACATGCGCGGACATATGTAACTCATAAGCAAAGGTGGTGGTAAGGTACAGTACGAATTTTTTATCCTACTTTGAATCAGCAAAATAATTTCGTACCAAAATTCGTACCGTTCCTTTCGAAAATTTTCAGTACTGTGCTGTACGATATTATCTTTTCCGTACATCTTACCGGTACGAAAATAAGTTCGATTAATATTTTTCACGTGTTGTACTGAATTTCGTACCAGTACGAAAACAGGTACGATTCGCTAGGCAGCATTTTCAAACTGTACCAACTACCAATGTCTTATTTGGGAAATCTGGCCCCCGCGAGAAGCATCACCAACATCTTAAATCAAAGCGATACAGTTTAACGTTATCTGGTCCGAAATCCAGGACAGTAAAACCGATATACGACATAGCTATCTCATTTAGTTTAAAATATTCTTTAATAAACACTATATTATTATCTGCGCCCGACTATAAAACGGCATTGATGTTAAATGAAATTAATTTTTGAAATTGATTTGAGAAGAATATGATGTGACGCGAGGGTACGAAAAAGAGTAAGATACGATACGAAATGAATATCTCATTTAGTTGAAAATATTCTTTACTAAACACTATATTATTATTGCTCTGAAATAGTTCGTGAGGAGGTTCTGTGTGATATTTTCGAAATTGAAAAATGTTCACTCAGGGAATTGTAGTCTTGTTCGTTTGCTTTGGTTCTGCTTTTTCTCATCTTTGTCCACAACGTGACTCATATAAACAACTTGACATTTCACGGGTAAGTTTTCTGGTAAAATGTATTAAAACAGTGTTTAAACCCGATTGTTTCACAAGAGCCAACAATGAGTCGTTTTCTGTTCCCTCTGAAACAACTTGTACCTTTAATACGGATATTTGTGTACACATTATTCTGTGTATATATGTTTTCGTTATGATTGAGTCACTGTCGGGTCGTGCAGATGAGGTAAATTTTGATTGGTAACGCTCGTACGCAGCCTACGGGCTTGGGTTCTAGTCTCGGCAAGCCCGTCTCATCAATTCATACACAACATTCACTCAAGGATCGGCCTAATTAGTAACGATTATATCTTTCCCATAACGCTATCCTTATTCGTTCATAAGTGACCTTGTTCTGGGTCATATACTGAAATGATTGATATTCAAGATACATTTATTCATAATGATTAATTGTTACTGAAAGCATTTTGTTATTTCAACAGATCAACAACATGAAAGGAACATTCTATGATGTAATTGATATACCATACTTCCCTAAAGATATTGACTGTTGGGACTATCATAGTTTTGTAGGGATTGGAGACGGATTTGGAATGAATATGACAGTGCATGTTGAAGGGTAATTAGTGGACACTTATTTTCGTCGGTTTAGAACTACTTAGGACGATATGAAAGTGGATAAAAAAAAGTTATTTTTATTACTGTATTTGATTATTTATTTTAGAGGAGGTTTTTTCGAATTTTTTTTCGTCTCGTCTTGGGGACGCGATTCATCAGTGACTCGTACAAATTTATCCAATATTCAGCACCCAACCAACCTAGTAACATGAGAAAACTTGGACACCAAAATTTTATTTCCCAATGAAAACCTATTCATTCAAAAACGTTCAAAGCTCTCATCCGAGGATGTTTTCCTGGTTGTAATGTTTTCTAATTTTATTTTTGTAGTCGACAAAAATCATACTTGGATGTTTATGTTCATTTCCTTCATAATGGAAATGGAATTTACAGATTGAATAAAGAACACAGTGAGTCGAATTCCAGTCAAAATTATCTTAAAATGATATTTCAGAAGATATTTTATTGTCTTTTATAAATAAAATAGGTAAAAATTGCAGGTCTTGTATATTTTCATCATTGTGTAGATATCGCGGACATCACATTTGCCGCGCGATCTAGTCTAAGGCTGGGCAAACCAAGTCATTAGAAATTTGAATCAGATTCAAACGATTTTCCGACCCATACATATATATATATATATATATATATATCGATCAAAAATTTTACATTTGAAACATTAATTCGGAGAATTTATTTTCAAATCAAATGTAATTGACATTTACTAAAAGAAAAATGCAATCATAATGTTATTTATGTCAATCATAAAATAAAGCTAAACGTCGTTTTCTTGGTGCGATTGTTAAATGACTTAAATAATGTAATTTGGACTGTTAACATGCTGCGAAAAATATTTACTTTATTTTATACTGTAGTTATTCTCTCACATAGAAGGTTTTAGTTATAAGCTCTAGCAGTTTTTTAAAACGTATATAAAATTTAACCTCAGCAAATTTGTTCATATAATCTCTGCTGTAAATATAATACAGGTATTCATAGCCTATAGTTTATCGCAACATTTCTGAAGGCACAAAACGCGACAAAATTAAATAATATCATGTCACGAGTAAGCAAGTTAAGAAAGCAAACAAATTCCTAATTTAATAAGTTTAAATAGATATCGAAATTACAAGCAAAGAACACTGTTCAAAGTATAGGAAAATAAAACTGAAAACAAATACCCAACAAGTAATAACATTAAACTTCATTCCTGTTTTTTTTTTTTTTTTTTTTCGAAACAGAGGAACAATATTTAAAAACCGTCAAAGATTCTATTTCTTTCAAAGCAACAGAAGAAATTGTGGCAGCTGTTTCAGCAAGTGAGTTATTTGCTTTGTTATTGAATATGAAATAGTAATTGGGCTAATGTAGTGCTTACAGTAAGTGAAAGAACAGCTAGAAACGCAAGTTTTTCCTGTACATCAAATGATTAATTATTTGTGTTTTTCTTTTCTCAGACACCGATGTATTTTTTGACTCCGATATATTTTTTATGACGGATTACGAAAACTATTTCATGTTTTCATTGTGTTTTCCGGGATTGGGTAAGAAAAGATGTATTTTATACTATTTTAATTTTTTACTTTAAAATACGCCACCTTTTTCTGAACAATTAGACGATGTTTTTATTATAAGTTTAAACTTTTGACGAAGCATAGCAAACTATAGGAATGTATATTGGAATCTTACATGTATGAGAATCGAATCTCATCTCCATTTGGTCGTAACACTATCAACGGTAGCATTGTCGCTACACTTTAACAAAAAATGCAACAAAATCACTGGTCATTCAGAGTAACTTTCCTAGGCGGTATTGAAAAACATCTAAAATGGACCTTTTGGCCAAATTGAAAGTTGTTGTGACGTACTGCGAAGGTGCGGTCTATCAACATACCATAATTGGCACAAGTCTCATCAACATGGCGTTTTTCAAATTTGGAAATAAGCAATTACTGCAAAGGACCAGTAAATTTACTGTGATTTTGTTACAGTGCATATTTAGGGCTGTAATAAAAATTCGAATCTGATCGGTATAATTTTATCGAATCAGATTACTAATTTTATAAAAACGTCAATTACCACGATAATTTGTCTCTATTATTGGAAAAATTCGTATATAAGAATTTAACAAAAATGATATGAGCAAACAATAAGAGGCAATGTATTTTCAACTGACAATTTTTTGGCAGAAATCGTAAACAGTTTGGATGCATTTTGGCGGTAAATATGAAAATTCCACTTCATCTTCCGAATTATTTTCTCTATAGCCGATTCACGAGTAATCGAAGGAACTGTGCCTCGAAGCGATTCAAAGAGCCAGTGGAATTCAAGGAAGTTTGTGTAAGAAGAGATGTCAGAGATCACGCACGAAAAGATTTCAGAAGTTTTCCCCAACTGATATGGGAAAAATAGGCCCAAAAATATACAAAAAAAGTAATTTGACACAGAAAAAGTGGAAAATGGTAATTTGTTCACTTTCTTCAAAAATATCGTTTGTTTATCGTATTTCAATGTGAATGATAAAAAATTATACGTAAATAATATAATATGTGATAAACAAGAATACATTGACATGTTGTTATTTAGCATCACGGGTTGTATAACTGAATTTCAAAACTAAGAAGATTCAGATAGATTGACTTAGATAGACTCGGTCTGATCAAAACAGCAACGGATGTTGCCGCTAAAGCAGGTATTAAGACCGAGAACCAGGTGAAACCAAAATATAACGTCACTGATATGAATTTGAAATCACAAGATCTCCGATAATTTTATTTCCTGCCGATGCGCGGCCCTTTCGTGCTTCATGTTTGACGCAAAAAAAAACATTTGATTGGGGAAAGCCTTTGTGGAAATATATCAAAATATGAGTATATACGATTATCATGCATCTAAGTCGATTCGAATATTGAATCGAAATGTGTCGATCCAACCTATCATGAACAATCACAACAGCACTGTGAGGAAAATGCAGTAAATTTACTGTTTATTTCAGTAATTGCATAGTTTAATAATTCGAAATCGCTTTGACGGTGGGATTTAAGCCTAATATTGTCGATTTTATATTTCAATACCGTTAAGTCAAGTTACTGTCAAAGAGAAGTGATTTTACTGCAATTTTGGCACAGTGTGAACGTTCAATGCACAATTGAAAACATAGAACTTACAGATTGTTTAATAAAATGGCCGTACTTACATGCGATGCGACAAAGGTGCAGTAATTTTACAGTTCATTGGCATTAGTTTACATATTTCCAGAATTCGAAACCACCTTGTTAATGACATTTATGCCGAGATTGGGCTGTTGGCGGACCGCGTTACATCAACAATATAATAATATTGACCCAAACAGCCGATTTTTCAGTTTACTAGTAAAATTACTGTTGGAATCTTATATTGTACGGCTTTTTGTTGCTAGTTGTGTAGATTCACGGATATGTCATAACAAATAAGTGGGAGAAATATCATAGAGCTTTACCAAGATCTCATACAAAAAATGTTAAGTTCAGGTCGCTACATTAATAATATTTTCATATTTCGACAACCTATGAGAAATCTATGTGAGGTTCAAGGCACTAATGTCACAAATCAAAGTCAAATATCAACAATATTTTTCTGACAATAGTATTTATTGAAAGAAAATTTCTGAGTATATTTATTATATTACAATGCACTTTTTGAATATATTTATCAACATTGTTTGAACGTGGAACTGCTCGTAGATATTTAATCCAAGAAGAAGTCGCTGTCGACATCATCCTGAATCTATCTCTAATCTGAAAAATAACGAAAATGCGGTAAAATAGTCATTCCTGTCATTAATTTAACATGGAAGTTTTAAAATAACACAATAAAATAGCTTTACGGCATTCAGCATACTTTCCGTGATTCCATTACAACAATACACTTTACTTATTGATTATGAATTCATTGCTATTATTATCTATATGCTTTGCATATGGGCATGTTTTGCAAATAATTAATATTGTTGGCGAAATGCACTTTGTGTCTTCTGATGATAAAAGCACAGCGAAAAACAGACATTGCTGAATCTTCTTTTGAAATTTTTTTAAATACAATCGTGTTCGACAAATATATTCATTAACAAAAAATCATTCTATGGTGTTTTGCAGTTGAAATAAGAAAATTTCACTTTTTCGCGATATTCGATTAATTTGTACTTGAGATTAGGGTTGGAAAGTTTCCGGAATTTTCAAAATCCCTAGAATATTAAAAATATTGGCAATTTTAGTATAAGTGCTTTTTGGGATTTTGGTTACAAACTATGAATAGTTAATCAACATCGAAACTCCCCGATGACTTTATCACAAATAAAGATGTGCAATTTGAATAGATTCAAAGCATAAATTATACGAATTAATCATTCATAGAAACAAAAAAATTGATATGCTAAATGAATTTTTTATTCTCGTTGGCAAGTTAAACAAAATCGATTACATTCTGCCGTCTAAAAATGGAACTTTTTCTTCTTGACATGGAGTGTGAATTCAAAATACATTCCCTTCATGAATCTATATGTTGATATTAGTAATTCATGACTATACATTTTTGGAATTTCATAACAGGGGCAATTCGTGAAAGTAAAATGGTATATTTATTAATTATACAAAAGTGAAGATTCGATCGCATTCGAAAAAAATATCCGAATCCGAGTAAAATTCAAAATGATTCAGTTTTGCCCAGCCCTAATCACAAGTTAACAGATAAATGACAAATCAGCTCAAGTTGAACAAGCGACGAAGTCATCCGCTGATCGTAGTAGATGCCAACCAAATGGAGATTTTCTCCAAAAATTCTTGAACCTGGAACGAACTTGTGAATTTTTTCCACACTTGTTTCGTTCAATATTCTAACTTTGTGCTACTTTATCGTTTATCAGTGAGGACTGTAGATTTGTTTTCGGAACTACCGTACACGAAACAAAATATCGCAAGGTCATGATGCATACTTGTTTTATAATATTAAATGCCAGGCCACAGCATCAATAAAGAAAAGAAAATCCCTATTGGTCTTTATCAACATGAGAAGTACCTGAATTTCCCCGAATTCCCGAAAATTTTCATTAATTCCTGTTTTTTGCCAAAATACCCGACGGCAAGTTAATTTTCATGGAAATTCCCGAAATGCAGTCAACACGTAGTTACATTTACACTATTTACTCAGTTACGTTGCGTTTTGCTAGAAAGAAGGACAACGGAAAATGACTGGCTTGATGTTCATGCAGTTGAAAACAATTTCAGCCTAAAAATTGAGGAAAAACACGACACTTCGACTGTGCTACGAAAAATACGAAAGATCCAAATTTTTCCAAAAAAAATGACTTTTTGGCGAAACAGAAAAATGTTTGGGATCATATTTATAGATTTTAATACCCTGCTAATTCTGGAAATAATGCTTAAAAATCGTGATTTTTTTTTTGGTAAATTCTAAACCCTAATGAATAGCCTGTTTAATCATTCATTCATTCACCAGGGAATCATCCAAGGCCTTTTTCAGGTACAGTTTTATGCTCGATCACGGCAAAAACAGTTCGGTTCTTCAGTGGCACATTCTTGGTGAAACATAAATTGTGTCATGAATTTATCTGTTTTGACCTAAAAACTCTGATAAAAAAAATTCGTCACTGCTCACCTTCGATAGCTCAGATGGTAGAGCGGGGGGCTGTAGCGTTAGATTCGTAACCGGTAATCCATAGGTCACTGGTTCGAAACCGGCTCGAAGGACGCTTTTTCTCGTCGAAAAGACCTTTTTTCACCTTCGATCTACAAAGCATAAAAGAGCATGTCGTTAATCACAGATGTTATACTATCGAAATTAGCTAATTAGAAAATGATACATATTTTTGCAATCAATATTTTCGATGGGTAAGGAGGGACTTATGATAAAAAAAAATCAAATTTGTTGTGTCACCCCACATATCGGGCATATGAATGTAAAAACCAAATCACTATTTTAAATTGACCGTAACTTACTTTTCGTTTAAGAAAAGACTAGTTCCAACGAAGAAGAATATCTGCAATGACTTCTAGTTCGATGAAAAACACTCTGTTTACTTCTAGAATATGCGCGCTAATCCGTCGATCACATGTTATTTTTCAAGATTCATCGCGTGATTGCCACAGTTCAAAATATTTCTCAAAATAATTTACATCTTTCAAGACAAATAATTTTGGCCATTGTTACGTAATAAATCGACATCAAAGAACTTTCAGATTTAAAAACTAAAGTTCTGTAAGAGAGACGTTGTGCATTTTCAGTAAAAAGAGATCTTTCCGTTCTTTGAAAGATCTTAAAAAAAATCACAGCGTTCTCTAGGCCTAATCAATAAGCGTACATAAAAGGCACGTTCACTCACTCCATAGGAAACATAAATTTGGTTTCGCAATCTTGGCTAGAGCATGGCTCTGAAATACAGCAGTAGCAATGAAGGTTAACAAAAATGCCGGTGGGATCGGAAACGGTAAACTAACAACATGCGCTCAAACGAAGATTGAAAACGTGGCCGCTTCTTTATTTTATCACAACCATTACTTTGGTTTCTTAAAGTGATATTATCTGAAGTGCAGATAATACCCTTTTTGGTCTTCAACGCAGGAGCACCGAGGACTCCGATTCGGACTTTTTTCATAGATTTTAATACCCTGATAATTGTGGTATGTTTATTAAAGCCTTAAAAAATATTGGTGGGTTTTGAGAGTTACTTTGCAAATGTTCTGGTTAGCATATTTTATCTGAATAACCCTGAAAATCTCTGATTTAGATGGATTTCAGTAACTCAAATTTCGATACGCTGTTTACTCAGTTGTGTTCTGATTTACTACAAAGAAGGACAACGGAATGAGACTGGCGTGATGTTCATGGTTATAATTGCAAAGAAATGCAGTTGAAAACAATTTCAACATAAATTGAGGAAAAACACGACACTTCAACAGTGCTACGAAAATTATGAAAAATCTAAATTTTTCCAAAAAATTGACTTTTTGGCAAAACAGAAAAATGTTTGGGATCATATTTATAGATTTTAATAGCCTGCTAATTCTGGGAAGAATGTTTAAAAATCGTGATTTTCTTCTTGGTAAATTCTAAAACCTGATGAATAGTCTGGTTAATCATTCATTCATTCACCAGGGAATCATCCAAGGCTATTTTCAGGTACAGTTTTATGCTCGATCACGACAAACACAGTTCGGTTCTTCTGTGGGACATACTTAGTGAAACATAAATTGTGTCATGAATTGATCTGTTTTGACCTAAAAACTCTGATAAAATAACGTTCGTCGCTGCTCACCTTCGATAGCTCAGATGGTAGAGCGGTGGACTGTAGCGTTAGGTTCGTAGCCAGTAATCCATAGGTCTCAGGTTTCACCTTCGATCTACAATGCATAAAAGAGCATGTCGTTAATCACAGATGATAGGCTATCGAAATTAGCTAATTAGAAAATGAAGCATATTTTTGCATTCAATATTTTCGATGGGTAGGGAGGGGCTTAATATAAAAACAAAATCAATTATGCTGTGTCACCCCACATATCGGGCATGTGAATGCCAAAACTAAATCACTATTTTAAATTGACCATAACTTACTTTTCGTTTAAGGAAATCGGAATTCCAACGAAGAAGAATATCTGCAATTACTTCTATTTCGACCAAAAGGATTCACAGGACACACTTCAAAATATTTCGCAATTTAATTTACATCTTTCAAGGCAAGTAATTTTGACCATTGTTACGTAATAAATCGACATCAAAGAGCTTTCACATTTAAAAATTAAAGTTCTGTAAGAGAGACGTGATGCATTTTCAGTAAAAAGGGATCTTTTTTTGCTTTGAAAGCTCTGAAAAATATCACAGCGTTCTCTAGGCCTAATTAATGGCGTACATAAAAGGCACGTCCACTGACTCTACAGGAAACATGAATTTGGTTTCGCGATCTTGGCTAAAGCATGGCTCTGAAATACAGCAGTCCGATTTACTACAAAGAAGGACAATGGAATGAAACTGGCGTCATGTTCATGGTTTTAATTGCAAAAAAATGTAGTTGAAAACAATTACAACATAAAATTGAGGAAAAACACGACACTTCAACTGTGCTACGAAAAATATGAAAGATCTCATTTTTGCCCCAAAACTTGACTTTTTGGCAAAACAGAAAAATGTCTGGGATCATATCTATAGATTTTAATAGCCTGCTAATTCTGAAAAGAATGTTTAAAAATCGTGATTTTTTCCTTGGTAAATTCTAAAACCTAATGTATAGCCTGGTTGATCATTCATTCATTCACCAGGGAATCATCCAAGGCCTTTTTCAGGTACAGTTTTATCCTCGATCACGACAAAAAACAG
>OZ023147.1:12548486-12565037 GCA_963675895.2 Styela plicata
GAAAACAGGTACGATTCGCTGGGTAGCAATTTCGTAACGTATCAACTACCAATGTCCAAATCAGCTTTATTCGTAAGATCTGGCCACCGCAAATATGGTCACCAACATCTTACATCAAAGTGATGCTGTTTTATGCTATCTGGTTTAAAATCCAGCACAGTAAAACATGGGCGTGATTAAGCATATGTCACCCCAATATCATTGTTCACATTGCGCATAATATGAGAATGGTAGACCTGTGGTGATAAATGGTGGTAGGATGAGCACAGTTTTCGCGAAAAAATCTGACGTGAAGCAATATTTAGCATATTAGCATTGTGTCGTCACAAGAAATTCTTTCTTGACAAGAGAATGTTCGTTGTGTACCACACATGGGTTTCGTGCGGTCTCATTCGAAGGCATGGTTATAAGAACATTATCATTGTGCATTTTTGCATCTGGTATTTCTGGTGCAATTTACATTCTTCACATTACTGAATAATGTTATTCATTTTTTAATACCAGACAGACGTATTCCCGATATGCCTTGTTGTCTATATCGCGACTTGGCTGTTTTTACAAAATATATCTGCTAATTAAGATGAGCATCATCTAACACTCAACTCAAAACAGCCTAAATATATCTTTATATTCTGATGTTACTGCTCTGATAATATACTTGTGCGTGTCACAGTACAAACAAAACGTAATAGCGGTGATTACTGGTTAACTTAGTTGCATAGTTGGTCGGGGGGAGAAAGTTTTTAATTTAATTTGCATGAAATTTTCGCGCGCATGCGTTGCGCAATAGTTTTCCCTGATTAATTTTGTATATTTCGTAGCATTTAGCCTTTAAAGTTAGAATTTTTATTCAATTTTTACAAAAATTTCAGCGGGCTGCCGGCGCTCAGGTACATTTTCCTGTCTGGTAATGTTTATTTCACTCTTAAAACATGTATTTTTGTTTCGTTCTCAATAAAATTTTGCGCGCCTCCGGCACCCTAATCTTTTTGTAAATTTGAAAGCCTATGTGTGCATGTTGGAAAAATGTGCCCCCTAAATTTTTTTCTGGATCCGCCACCGTAGTTGGTCTATTCGGGCAGTGCTTCCTGCGCCATTGTGAATTTTACATAAAAACCGGTCAAAGTACATCGGCGATGCTGACGATATATTCAGAAACGACACCGTGATTTTTAGTATTATAAATGTTGCTTATCTTGTCGATTTTAATTGGGCTATCACAACTTTCGTTATTACAGAAAAATGCATCCAGATTTGGACGTCATAAATCAGCGGCCTATATGTATTTCCACGTAATCACAAAGTTTTATGCCACTGCAGTAAAACCGATATACGACATAGCTCATTTAATCAGCTCAAGTGAATCAGTTGCATTTTTATTACCATACCTGCGCCGCTTTTAATCATTTTTAAATTGCCCTTTAGTTAAAAATTCTTTCACAGACACAATTTATATTATCAGCTCCCCGTTATGAAACTGCATAGATGTTAAATGAAATTATGTTTTTAAATTAATTTGAGAAAAATAAAGTGTCATGCGAAGGTACGAAAAATAGTACGGTACGGTACGAAATAAATACCGAACTTCGTACCGTACTGTACCGTACCAAGTACGAAAATTGAAAAATGAATCGTACCGTACTATCGTACCGGAAAATTCAATCGTACCGTACCGTACCGTACTACCAGCCTTGCTGGCAGGTCAATTTTCAAATACTCGAATCGACGACTCGCATGAAAAAATGCGTGAAATATTTTTCTTCTCTCACGACGCCCTAATAATAATAATACGTAATCGAGCCACTGGTAAAAGACCATCATTCCATATTCAATCCTATTTCAATGAACGTTAAATTCTTGATATCGAGGTAGCGTGTCGATATTCCTGTATTGAGGTAGAAACATTTCAGTGAAACAATGGGTGTTTCCTTTATTTAGAAAGTCTGTTCCAAACACTGAGAACGTCTGTGAGGAGAGACCTCGTCTGTCGAATTTAGTGAATCTGTGGAATTCATTCCCTAAACACACAACAATCAACAATCAAATAAATATTTTGCAAAATATTTTCTTCGTTTTTATTGCCTAGAATAAGGCTTAACTACGGTTCAGTTAGCTTTTTTAGTTCGTTTTCTAGCCACAGTTACATACGATAACGTTGACATTTTCTCTCTCAGTCAAGGCAATTCTTTAATCCAATAAATCGGTAAAGGTTATTATTATTCGAATTATTATCATTATTTTGAAACTCTCTATTACAAGCCTTTGAATAAGCATACTGCGCAAAATGCGCACAAACATTTTGCTATTGACTTGATCAATATTCAAGTTGATATTATATGCACAACATTTGGTAGAATGAGAACTTGGCTGTTGGCAGTGTACTTGCCTGCAACCGAAACCTACTTTTTAACTTGCTCTTAAACTACCTGTATCTTTTCAGCAAGCTAGATGGTCATGAACCACCATTTCATGCTGAATACGTTGTCGGTTAATGATAACAATGGTAAATAAATCAGGTAATTATGATGCAACAATATCTATCAAGTGTGAAATTTAATTAATTGATACAATGGCAAGCATAAAAAATTTTATGCTTTATGCTATAGGGCAGGGGTGACCAAACTGCGGCTCTTGAGCCGCATGCGGCTCTTTGAGACTTTGCTTTCGGCTCTTTGATGAATTAGACATGCATTTTCCTGCTAAAAGTCGAAATACCGTTCAGTTTTGACAAACCAACACTTGAAGGAACTGCTACGAACTGCTTTAACATCATACCAACCTAATTTCAAACATCTTGCAGCCCAGGTGGAGACTCACAGTATACCACGCAGCACTAATATTAATCAATAGCTACACTTCGTTGTGAGTGAATAAATTCGTATTTCTTATTGTGTTTGTGTTGTGGCTCTTTCAAAACTAGATTTTGTTATATGCGGCTCGAGCATGAAGCAGGTCTGGCCACCCCTGCTATAGGGTAACTTCTGATTATGTGGATTATACAATACAATCATGTTTAATAGTATGTCGATTGATTGTCAGTTTCAACATAGTGGATCATAAGCCACGTACATATATTATGTTTTGTTGTTAAAACTCAATATAAAAATTTTTTAAATAAATATGGTAAAATAAAAGGTTTTTTAAGATACAATGCTCTTACAACCGAACTCATTTTAAAATATTCTAACTGCATACACAGAGAATAATTTCATAAATGTCTAATATTAACAACAAGGAACAAAATGCAGTCTCAACGAAGCTATCGTGAAACCTAACACAGAACAGTTGTGCTTTTTTTCTTCATTGCTGACTACTTGATGAAAAAAAAATCATTTAATAGAATCAGACAAATCTCTTCAATATCAATATCTTGTTCGGTAATTTTATGAGCCAGTGTCAACTTGGTTGTATTTTCCTTTAAATTAATAAAAAAAAATGTTATCATTCGGGGTCGACTCCCGGCGAGTACAGCTGTTGGATCCATGCCCACCACTCCACCTAGGTTGTAATAACATGGGCAGACAGGCCCAAGCAGCAAGATCATATCTTTCCAACGACGCTAACAATGTTCATCTATAAGTGGTCGCTGTTAAATGGTCGGGACGAGGTGACTCGCTTCAAAAGAGGAATGACTATAAAAAAGTGATTATGTTTGCATGTGAATATGGTCGCCAGTAATGTTTATTTCATTGAAAGTATAAATTATTAATATTAGTTTTGTAAAAATTACGTACTTGCAAACTAATGCTGGTTCAAAAGCTAAAAGATAATGCACACTTTTTTGACTAAACAAAAAATATATGGCAATATGGCTGAATTTGAGGGCACTAAACCATCTGATATTCTCACTTTTTCCCAATTAATCGTTTGTCCTAAAAATCCGATCGGACAGAAATCTAAGCAAACAAATCCGACTGTTCATATCAACTTTTCGTGTCGATGGTAAAATGAAAATGGCTGCGTGCTAATGTGTTGGAATAATATATTGCTTTTTGAATCGAATTGTTTGGCTGATTCTTTGGCTGATTCTTTTATTAGACATAAGAAATTAACAGAAGGTTTTATCTACCTATTTCAAAAAATATTTTCAAAGTATAGCGTGGTCCTCATCAGGCCGCTGAAATAAAAAAGGCAGCAAAGTTTTCTACGGCATCGGCAAGTGCCCGTGATTTTTATAGCAGTATTGGTGTTGTAAATTTTCATTACTGTTACCACCGATACCGGTACCGATTACAGGTACTTCTCGGTTAGCATCTGGTTCTATTTAGGTGCTGCTGGCAACCTTGCTTAGAGCGAACTTCAATTAAAAAAACAATTAAAGGATTTGCCGATGTCGGTATATTTGTATCTATAAATCAATTACTCAGTATCGAATATAAAATAAGAAGGTAATAACGGAACTTGTATCCGCACGACGGAAATTTTGATATCGGCCATCACTAAATTTCTATTTCTCCTTCAATCAACAAATACAGTAAAGGCGTTCAATTAGAATGCAAGACCGTTTTGAAATGAAATACAAAACAGAACAATTGTATTTTCAAAGTACGAGTATGGCTTTAAAATAAAGGATTTGGGTAACGGTTACGGTTTACGGTTACGGTTACGGTACTTTTCCAACTATTGTACTGTTCAGTTTGCGTGCCCAAACATGCACTAAAATAACGTAAAAATCATTTCGAAATTAGCGTCTACCAGCTAAAAAAATCTCTACATACCGAATTTTGGCTTACTGACCTCTATATGTCATTTCATGTGAACATATCCCTGTAAATGCTACTGAAGCACTGTGATATAGTGATTATACCGAAAGGCCAGAAACTATATTTTAAGCTGAAAACATTGCAAGGATTCTCTAAAGGCAAATTGAAGAAACAGTTTGCTCACTAAACTTGGCCAACCCGCCCAGATATAAGGACCTTTGCGGAGCACGTATATTCAAAAAGCCCGTCCAGTTCATTCAACCAGTAAACGAATACGCACGCATGTGTTCTCTTTTGCGACTCATCGTACTTGAAAAGCGCACGTGCCCAATGAGGCGTCTCAGTTTTGTACAAGCGCCCAAGGGTTCGAGTTTCGTGGATACAGCGAACCGGCGATGAAGAATAACGAGATTGTATTTAGAGAGAGAGAGAGAGAGATTTTGGTACGTGATCTTCGTGTTCATAAAAGTTTGATGGTTGTTAACCACAACGAAAATAATGCCTACCATAGGTCTCAGAATGAGATGCTAAAAGCCTTTGACTACAAAATAAATATGGCGATTAATTGAAATTGAACAAGGCTCATTTATCAAATAGAATGGAATAGAAAATGGAATAGAACCTTATAAACTCCGTATTCAGAAGCTACGGGAAACAGCGAAAAACTAAACTATCTAATCTCAAATATTTCTTTACGTAGAAGACACACATAAACTGCTCTAGCCAAGAAGCTTACATATACTTGTCAAAAATATGGGTATATTGGTCAAATTGAAAGTTACATGTGACATGACATGCAATAGAATATATTTTGAAGATAGGAAACAGTTAATATTGATCTGAATACAATTGATGATATACAATCAACCACTCGTAAAAGATACATATTTCAATATACATTTTATTTGAATGACCTTTCTAAACGTTCTCGTGTCGATGATTTTCTATTGATACAAGCAGATTTCATAGAGACAGTAGGTGTTTCCTTCATTTTGGAAAATCTGTTCCAAACTTTAAAAACGTTTCCAATAGGTGGCCGTTGTCTGTCGAATTTGATGAACCCATGGTATTCATTCCCTGAAAATAATATAGTTTTAAAAGTTATATAAAATATTTACTTTTATGAGTTATATCACCTATTATTAGTTCACCTTTATTGTTAAAATTATATTTTAGAAATATTAATTTCATACTTATATTTTTACTTCGGTTTGTATTGTTTCAGATATACGAGACGTACCGAAAGGAACGCTTGGCGACTGCAAAATATCTAAGCTCAGTTTTCACATACGAAATCATTGGCAATTTTAATAAGTAATAATCAATAATTTTGGTGAATATAATATTTTAAAGTAACCATCAAAACCTTGAAAAGTTAATACTCTGCGGAATATAAACAAACCTTTCTTTAATCCAATAATTAAAACGCTATTTTATATATGACAAAATGGAGTAAGAAAATAATATTCCTGTAACAATGTTTGATATTATGTCATTCTTGTATTCTTGTGACTTCACACACCGAAATTCATGATTACAAAAACAGGGATTAAGGTAAACCGCAGAAAAAAGTATTTTGTCAAGCATGCGCCACAGATGGACCGCGTCTCCTCAAAGCGATCCATCAATGACACATGCTTAACAAAGAGCGTTTAGACATTATTTTCGAGTTTATTGGAAGTCATCAAAGACGACAAGAACATTAAGTTATCGGCGACAGATTATGATATTTACATAGCAATCAGATCGAACAAATACAATAAATGTATAAGTTTATACAGCGCTCTATAACTTCCAATAAAGAACATGATCGCATTATTAATTTCCCTTGGAATAGTTTTGCCCTTCTTGGCCATAAATCAGTTTATGCTGTACGTGTAAACGACTGAATTAACTTTCGGACATAAGATCTCCAAACTTGATCTGAAACCAAGTCATTCTTTACCTGTATCACTTGAGCAGGCTCCGGCAACGAAGTAATGTTTATAATCTGTCATGAACCACCATTTCATTTCGAATAACTTTTCGGTTGCTGATAACAAAAAATAAATGAAAACTGATTTCATATATTTCGCCTAATTTCCAACATGTGTGAGATTTTTGTAAGCTTTTTGCTCCATATGCTGCAATGGCGGAATTTCAAATATGCCAGTGAAAAAATGGCTTTGAACCTGGTTCTCAAGGGTTGACAGCTGAACGGATATAAAACATCAAATTTCATAATATTTTACTCGTGAGTGCTAAGTAGACGCGGTGTCATGGTGGCTATATTGTTGGCATCGTAGGCTGCCGACCCGGCAAGTCCGGCTTGAACCATGCCCGCCGTTACACCAAGGGTATAAAACAAAACTAGGGTATATTTTGAGTACTATGCATTACCTAGTATATCGGTTAAGATGGAGCAATTCCACATTGAAAACCCCGAGCAAATATATTTCAATTTTGCTGTTAAAGTTATAGTTTAATTTTTGATATTCGTTTGATCATAAAATTAATATACAATTCCAGCTAAATCAAAGCAGTCAGCTAAGCTATTTAATAACTTTCTGATAACTGCAAACCGTCTTACTTTTGTCAATATCTTCTGTCATCGGTTGTGTCAGTATATGCGCCAGTGTCAACTTGGTTGCATTTTTTAAATGTTCTTCTGAAATATTGATCAACAAAATTTATCCAGGTTCGAGTATATCGATGTTTATTATTTTTATGGTTGATGTATATTTTATTAATCTTTTACTCCGTAAAAAATGCGATAAAATCACCGTTTTTTGTCAGTAAATTTACTCGATGAGATTGAAAGAAAACATAAATTGGATTTTTCGGTTCATTATGGACTGTTAGTGGAACGCGCCTTGAGGGGGATACCAACAGTACTTATGCATTGTAATTCATGTACTTCCACGAAGTCTATGTATAAAAAAGTATTTCGCGGGAAATTTCGTTTTTGTGTATATGTGACTGTTGATGGACCACGCCTCGGCTGGCGCGTTTCAGCATCATCAAATAAAAAGCCGAAAGTGTATTTCACAGTTTTATTTTAATATCATCGAGTACAATTACTGTGAAAGAATATCGATTTTATTACATTTTTGTTGCAATATGATTGCGAGGTCAGAAAATCGACTGTTTTGCGTTTTACAACAACTACATTTTAGAACAAGTCCAAACTGTTGGAACAATTTATTAAATTATGAGGTACGAAGCATCAACAAATAAATTGCCCAACGTGCAGCATGGGAGGCAGAGAGATCGTTGCGTATATTAACAGGTAACAGAGATTTATACTTGTAAACAGGGAGGGTTTTATTCAAATCATCAGTTATTCGCGAATTCTAAATGGAGTAAATTTGTTTTTGTATCATTCTTAAATTGATTCATTTGCAAAGAAGTCATGTTATGGGCCGAATTTCGTGCTGTAAAATTGGACATAAATCACGACTTTTCTGCAAAATGCACAAATTCGGCAATTTCATTTATCTGAAGCATTTTTATATATAAATGTCCTTACTGTTTTGATCATCCCATGTGTAAGAACCGTTGGCATTCAGAATCCAGTGGACGGGTATCACACGAGTCATGTCACCTCTAAAAACATATATGTTATTGTTGTTTTTTCATTGAAATTCACTTTGAGCAAGGTCCGAAGCAGTGCCTTGAATGATCCAACTAACGGCCACTCCATCAGAAAAACTAATACAAGATTTTGTACCAGCAACTACACTTAAAATATCCAAAATGGAACTGAACCGCTATGGTAAAGTGCAGTGAGTGGTAACTGCCCGGGGCGACGGTAAAATCATCTACAACTTCTTTGCTTCTTTTTAGCATTCTCTTACGGCAATTCTACTTTTTCAAGCATAAGGTCACAGATGACCCGCGCCTCGACGGCGCGATCCATCAGTAGCCAATGCTTAAACAAATATCTTTCTTAAAATTGCTTATTGGGATAAAAAGAAAACTTGCAGAGTAAAGTGAAACACATTTCACAGGTAAATAAAAGTTATATATTTCAATATTTTGATTTTTGGAGCTAATGTTAATATTAAAAGGTAAAAATGTAATCTTCGATAATATTATCCTAATCAGATTCGAATTCCAAATGATTCGATTTGCACAGCTCTTCTCGAAGGGTATTTACTTGCAAGAAAGTAACTACATAACCTGACAATAGATGTCTTTATTTACCCTTCTGCATATTGAATGAGCTCAGCAGTAAAACCATCATCCGCCGGTTCAATGTTTCCCCAATCCCAGCAATTTATCTCAAAAGCTGGTTGTGGTAGTAGATCTATCACATCATACCAGTATTTGTTGACTTTGCTGAGCTGAAATAAAACGAAAACGCTTACTGTGGAAGTACGTGGGCACGATGACCTAGTGGTTAAACATATTGGCATCGCAGTTTGAAGATCTTGTAGATCTCGTGGCATTAACGATCTATGCCGAACCATACATATTATATTCTGTGCGGAATGTTTAACGTGAAGCAGTCTCGAAAAGTAACGTTCTATTCCCGTTTGTCTATAATTAGCCGCTAGTAGCAAACTGTAATATGTTCTGTACCATTATCCCCTCCCTATTCCCACCTTTTTCCAATCAATAGTTTGTCCTGAGTTTCCACTCGGACACAAATCGCAACAAACAAATTCAATATTTGAATATACTGCAAAAAGCACTAAAGAAGTTAGAAGCATTTTCATCTCAGCGTTTCTGGTCGATCGTGAAATGGAAATGGATGCATTCTATTGTGTTGGAACATTATATTGCTTTTTGAGCGACGTTGTTAGCCTGAATCATCTTGTATCGCGCGTGGGCCTTTGATCAAGGGTATGTATGATCTATAAGAAAAAAACAAAAGTTGGAGTAAAAAACGTGGGATGAAAGTTTGTGTTTTCATGGTCATTTATACAATTCGTGCTCCTGTATTCAGTTCTTCTTGGTGACAATGTACACGAATTGCATTTATTGTGCAATATTTATCGATTAAACACGTAATTCAAAACAATATCTGTTTTTATTCATATTCTTTTTTATTGAAAGTCTAAAAGCAGAGCCAGGAAACTCCCAAATAAAGACCGCTTATATCAGAAAGTGCTTCTACAAAATGCAGCACTGGAAATTTTGGGCACCTCCTAACGGGAAAACATCACAAAGATTGCTGGACCGCTATAATAAAAAGCAACCTGATGACGAAACATGTACCCATTTTCTGTTTTTTTTTTTATTTGCTCCTTAACACTCACAGGAAAAAAAATTAGGACAAATAAACGACTGTTTATACAGGACCTGAACGTACTTGCGTTCAAGGCAAGTACGAATGTCATATGTTGCTTCGAAGTGTTTTGTTGAGCTCGAGTCACTGATGGATCGCACCCGTGTCCATCTGTAGTGAATGTCGATAAATCTTTGGCGTATCGTGGCCAATATTTATTTTTTTTATTTATTCGACCATCCTGAAAAGACAATTATTACCCGAAACGTTTTATTAGGTTTGAGTCACTGTTGGATCGCGCCGATTAGGCGCGTTCTAACTGTGACTTTAGGTTGACAAAAATACGAATTCAGAAAATTTTTGTTTTTATTTTTGCGTCCACGTTCTTTGCGTCCTTTGTTTTATCGCAGTGCGATTGCGCAGTGAAATTCGATATTGCCTGTTTTCGGTAATTGCGAGCCTATTTTGTTTCAGTACTTGATATAGATATATCGCCTAATACCTAAAGCTCAAAATATTGATCTTTATAATAAAAACTTAAATAATAAGATTCATTAAGGGCGCTGTCCACATTGCCGGTAAAACGGCAACGATCCGGGAATACCGGATCCGCCATTTTGTGGCCAATGGTGGCTGCATGCGATTTCTACGATTTTGATACACACCTCCCCCATACGATGGCCGGAAGCAACACATTGTTTATCCCAATGTAGTTGATATAAATAGGCAAATTAGTTTTTTTTTACATTTAATGACGTCATTTTTCATAAAGTCCATGTCAAAACATGTCTGAATTGTTTTTATGATACATATGGTCATGCAATATTAATAGCAAGGTTTACCATAGATTAGAAATAAAAATAATTGGCAATATTATTATCCATATTTCCTCGCTCAAAATCCACAAAGAGAATAATAAACTATTTATTGACACGACACGAGTCGAATCCGACAGGATTCGGTCAGGATAATAAGTCCGAGAGGATTCGATTGGTCTGGGTTAGAATTCAAGTACTTAAGTTGGGATTCAGGATCGGAACTGGATTTTACAATTTATGACTCCGCATGCCTATGGTCAACGCAGATAGGTCATTGCCGGTTATTAAAATCAACTTCGCAAGCTGGCTGCGATTAGATTTTTGAGAATTATTGAGAGATTCGCGACATGGCGCACGGGAGTTTGCACTGGCATCAAAATACTGCCAATAGTCCGGCCAAGGTCTAACAATGCTATATTAAAGTAGATTTGCATCGATCAGAAAATATAGTTTTCCGGCCAGTGTGTTGGCTTAAATCGTAATTTGAGGCGGAGTGCATTGAGCTTCGAGTTCATAAAAGTTGGATGGATTTTATCCACAACGAAAATATTGCCTACCATAGGTCTCAGAATGAGGTGCTAAAAGCCGATAAATCGAAATTGAACAATGCCCATTTATCAATATAATATGTTTCCGGGAAATATGCTGCAAGAGAAGGCAACGCATATGGAATAGAACCTTATAAACTCCGCATTCAGAAGCTACAGGAAACAGCGAAGGACTAAACCATCTAATCTAAAATATTTCTTTATGTAGAAGACACACATAAACTGCTCTAGCCAAGAAGCTTACATATACTTGTCAAATATATGAGTATATTGATCAAATTGAAAGTTACATGTGACATGACATGCAATAGAATATATTTTGAAGATAGGAAACAATTAATATTGATCTGAATACAATTGATAATATACAATCAACCGCTCGTAAAAGATACATATTTCAATATACATTTTATTTGAATGACCTTTCTAAACGTTCTCGTGTCGATGATTTTCTATTGATACAAGCAGATTTCATAGAGACAGTAGGTGTTTCCTTCATTTTGGAAAATCTGTTCCAAACTTTAAAAACGTTTCCAATAGGTGGCCGTTGTCTGTCGAATTTGATGAACCCATGGTATTCATTCCCTGAAAATAATATAGTTTTAAAAGTTATATAAAATATTTACTTTTATGAGTTATATCACCTATTATTAGTTCACCTTTATTGTTAAAATTTTATTTTAGAAATATTAATTTCATACTTATATTTTTACTTCGGTTTGTATTGTTTCAGATATACGAGACGTACCGAAAGGAACGCTTGGCGACTGCAAAATATCTAAGCTCAGTTTTCACATACGAAATCATTGGCAATTTTAATAAGTAATAATCAATAATTTTGGTGAATATAATATTTTAAAGTAACCATCAAAACCTTGAAAAGTTAATACTCTGCGGAATATAAACAAACGTTTCTTTAATCCAATAATTAAAACGCTATTTTATATATGACAAAATGGAGTAAGAAAATAATATTCCTGTAACAATGTTTGATATTATGTCATTCTTGTATTCTTGTGACTTCACACACCGAAATTCATGATTACAAAAACAGGGATTAAGGTAAACCGCAGAAAAAAGTATTTTGTCAAGCATGCGCCACAGATGGACCGCGTCTCCTCAAAGCGATCCATCAATGACACATGCCTAACAAAGAGCGTTTAGACATTATTTTCGAGTTTATTGGAAGTCATCGAAGACGCCAAGAACATTAAGTTATCGGCGACAGATTATGATATTTACATAGCACTCAGATCGAACAAATACAATAAATGTATAAGTTTATACAGCGCTCTATAACTTCCAATAAAGAACATGGTCGCATTATTAATTTCCCTTGGAATAGTTTTGCCCTTCTTGGCCATAAATCAGTTCATGCTGTACGTGTAAACGACTGAATTAACTTTCGGACATAAGACTCCCAAACTTGATCTGAAACCAAGTCATTCTTTACCTGTATCACTTGAGCAGGCTCCGGCAACGAAGTAATGTTTATAATCTGTCATGAACCACCATTTCATTTCGAATAACTTTTCGGTTGCTGATAACAAAAAATAAATGAAAACTGATTTTATATATTACGCCTAATTTCCAACATGTGTGAGATTTTTGTAAGCTTTTTGCTCCATATGCTGCAATGGCGGAATTTCAAATATGCCAGAGAAAAAATGGCTTTGAACCTGGTTCTCAAGGGTTGACAGCTGAACGGATATAAAACATCAAATTTCATAATATGTTACTCGCGAGTGCTAAGTAGACGCGGTGTCATGGTGGCTATATTGTTGGCATCGTAGGCTGCCGACCCGGCAAGTCCGGCTTGAACCATGCCCGCCGTTACACCAAGGGTATAAAACAAAACTAGGGTATATTTTGAGTACTATACATTACCTAGTATATCGGTTAAGATGGAGCAATTCCACATTGAAAACCCCGAGCAAATATATTTCAATTTTGCTGTTAAAGTTATAGTTTAATTTTTGATATTCGTTTGATCATAAAATTAATATACAATTCCAGCTAAATCAAAGCAGTCAGCTAAGCTATTTAACAACTTTCTGATAACTGCAAATCGTCTTACTTTTGTCAATATCTTCTGTCATCGGTTGTGTCAGTATATGCGCCAGTGTCAACTTGGTTGCATTTTTTAAATGTTCTTCTGAAATATTGATCGACACAATTTATCCAGGTTCGAGTATATCGATGTTTATTATTTTTATGGTTGATGTATATTTTATTAATCTTTTACTCCGTAAAAAAAGCGGTAAAACCGTTTTTTTTTTTTTTTGTCAGTAAACCGGTTTTTGTCAGTAAATTTACTCGATGAGATTGAAATGAAAACAAAAATTTGATTTTTCGGTCCATTATGGACTGTTAGTGGAACGCGCCCTGAGGGGGGCTCCAACAGTACTTATGCATTGTAATTCATGTACTTTTATCCACGGAGTCTATATATAATAATGTATTTCGCGGGAAATTTCGTTTTCGTGTATATATGAGGCCAGAAAATCGACTGTTTTGCGTTTTACAACAACTACATTTTAGAACAAGTCCAAACTGTTGGAACAATTTATTAAATTATGAGGTCCGAATCACCTACAAATAAATTGCCCAACGTGCAGCACGGGATGGTCTTATTCAAATGGTTGTATACAAATCATCAGTTATTTGCGAAGTCTAAATGGAGTAAATATGTTTTTGTATCATTCTTAAATTGATTCATTTGCAATGAAGTGATGTTATGGGCCGAATTTCGTGCTGTAAAATTGGACATAAATCACGACTTTTCTGCAAAATGCACAAATTTGGCAATTTCATTTATCTGAAGCATTTTTATATATAAATGTCCTTACTGTTTTGATCATCCCATGTGTAAGAACCGTTGGCATTCAGAATCCAGTGGACGGGTATCACACGAGTCATGTCACCTCTAAAAACATATATGTTGTTGTTGTTTTTTCATTAAAATTCACTTTAAGCAAGGTCCGAAGCAGTGCCTTGAATGATCCAACTAACAGCCACTCAATCGCAAGGAACTACTACAAGATTTTGTACTAGCAACTACACTTAAAACATCCAAAACGGAACTGAACCGCTATGGTAAAGTGCAGTGAGTGGTATCTGCTCTGGACGACGGTAAAATCATCTACAACTACTTTGCTTCTTTTCAGCATTCTCTTACGGCAATTCTATTTTTTCAAGCATAAGGTCACAGATGACCCGCGCCTCGACGGCGCGATCCGTCAGTAGCCAATGCTTAAACAAATATTTTTCCTAAAATTGCTTATTGGGATAAAAAGAAAACTTGCAAAATAAAGTGAAACACATTTCACAGGAAAGTAAAAGTTATATATTTCAATATTTTGATTTTTGGAGCTAATGTTAATATTAAAAGGTAAAAATGTAATCTTCGATAATATTATCCTAATCAGATTCGAATTCCAAGTGATTCGATTTGCACAGCTCTTCTCGAAGGGTATTTACTTGCAAGAAAGTAACTACATAACCTGACAATAGATGTCTTTATTTACCCTTCTGCATATTGAATGAGCTCAGCAGTAAAACCATCATCCGCCGGTTCAATGTTTCCCCAATCCCAGCAATTTATCTCATAAGCTGGTTGTGGTATATCTATCACATCATACCAGTATTTGTTGACCTTGCTGAGCTGAAATAAAACGAAAACACTTACTGTGGAAGTACGTGGGCGCTATGGCCTAGTGGTTAAACATATTGGCATCTCAGTTTGAAGATCTCGTGGCATTATCGATCTGTGCCGAACCGTACATATTATATTCTGTGCGGAATGTTTAACGTGAAGTAGTCTCGAAAAGTAACGTTCTATTCCCGTTTGTCTATAATTAGGCTCTAGTACAAGACCTTGGTAGCAAATTGTAATATTGTGCTGTACCATTATCCGCTCCCTATTCCCACCTTTTTCCAATCAATAGTTTGTCCTGAATTTCCACTCGGACACAAATCGCAACAAACAAATTCAATATTTGAATATACTGCAAGAAGCACTAAAAAAGTTAGAAGCATCTTCATCTCAGCGTTTCTGGTCGATCGTGAAATGGAAATGGATGCATTCTATTGTGTTGGAACATGATATTGCTTTTTTGAGCGACGTTGTTAGCCTGAATCATCTTGTATCGCGCGTGGGCCGTTGGTCAAGGGGGTATATATGACTTATAAGAGAAAAACAAAAGTTGGAGTAAAAAACGTGGGATGAAAGTTTATGTTTTCATGGTCATTTATACAATTCGTGCTTCTGTATTCAGTTCTTCTTGGTGACAATGTACACGAATTGCATTTATTGTGCAATATTTATCGATTAAACACGTAATTCAAAACAATGTCTGTTTTCGTTCTGATTTTTTGTTGAAAGTCTAAAAGCAGAGCCAGGGAGCAACCCAATAACTGCCGCTTATTTCAGAAAGTGCTTCAACATAATGTAGTACCGGAAATTTTGGGTACCTCTTAACGAGGAAACATCACAAAGATGGCTGGACCGCTATATCAAAAAGCAAGCTGATGGCGAAAATATTTACCCATTTTCTGTTTTCTTTCAGTTGCTTCTTACTACTCACTCAAAAAAAGTTAGGACAACTCCAAAATCTGTTTATACAGGATCTCAACGTTCAAGACCGAATGCCATATGTTGCTCAGACGTGCTCTGTTGAGCGTGAGTCACTTATGGATTGCAACAGTGTCCAACTGTAGTGAATGTCGATAAATCTTTGGCGATACGCAAACATATGGTCACACAATATTGATACCAAGGTTTACCATAGATTAGAAATAACAATAATTGGCAATATTATTATCCATATTTCCTCGCTCAAAATCCACAAAGAGAATAATAAACTATTTATTAACACGACATGAGTCGAATCCGACAGCATTCGGTCAGGACAATAAGTCCGACAGAATTCGATTGACCTGGGTTAGGATTCAAGTACCGAATTTGGGATTCAGGATCGGAACTGGATTTTAAAATTTATGACTCCGCATACCTATGGTCAACGCAGATACGCAATTGCCCGTTATTGAAATCAACTTCGCAAGCTGGTTGACATTATCTTTTTGAAAATCAGTGAGAAATTCGCGACATGGCGCACGAGAGTTTGCACCGGCATCAAAATACTGACTCTAACCCTGCCAAGGTCTAACAATGCTATGTTAATGTAGATTTACGTCGATTATGAAAGAAAATATTTTTTTTTTATATACTGGAGAGTATGGAATTATAAGATAAAAATAGGAGTCGATCG
>OZ023147.1:12565137-12586052 GCA_963675895.2 Styela plicata
CACTTATTTAGCACATTCCTGTAACAAAAATGCTGCAAAATTTCATACTTTACAGTAATTATACTTATTGAAATAGAACTTTGAAATTAAATGTATGTTTGACAAATTTAAACAGTTAAAGCGCTGCCCGAAACGTGATTCATGTACAGCACATATTTGACATAATATATTCATAAACAATTCGATTTCAAGTTTTTAGCGAAACAATTACTGTAAAAGGACGGTGAATTTATTGTACTTTTCTCACAGTGATCTGATACAGTGTGATCTAATATATACATCAGTTGTGAATCATTTTTACCTGACAATTTCGTAACATTTCGATCTATTCCGATGGTCAAGTTCTAAAAAAAATATTGAAGTTCAATTGGAGCATATCTTAGCAAAACCCTATAAAATCAGTTTTAATTTATTAGTGTGTGACGAAGGTGCTGTTAAATATGGGTCTAAATTCAAGAAAACTGTATTTAATGTTCACGCCATCATGTGGTTATTGCTCTCTTTATAACTCCAGTGATTGTCTGATCGATTGCGTTATTTTGTTTAGAATTAGTAGTTGTGCTAGCTAGGGGTAGGACCCCTTTTGAATGGTGAATAGTACTATCTTGTTTTCTTATATTCCTTCAGATGTGTTTAGTTTAAAGTTGAATTAGGCCTAGATAATAAAAACAATGTTTATCTAGTAAATTCGACTCGATTCTTTCAACAGAAGAAACATTGAAATACAATAGTATCTTATATGGAAGCCTGTATAAATATCAAATTCAAACTATTTATAATTTAAGATGGATGTGCACGCCAGGTACGTTAGAAATAGGGCTGTGAAAATCTGATATAAATATATATAAATATTTAATCAAAACGGTATCTGCATACAAACAGTAAAGCTTTTTCACTATAAGAATTCCTCTCGATCAGCAACATGAAGCAATCATAACTACAAATTTACCATTAATGATATATTTGGACAGATTGAAAAAGGCGACGTTCTTTCAATTTACAACTTATCTGTAATGGTACAAATAGAACTATATTTGACCAACTTTATTTTATAAAATTTCTGGAAGTTGCTGTAAGATGAACTATCGACCATTCCATTCGTTTCTGAACAACGCTCAGAGGTCGGGTGACTTAAAATAAGTAAAGAACGACTATTTGTGGCAAACTAGCAACTTTATGAATGTAGAACCAGCAATGGATATTGCTGATAACCTTATTACCTTACAAGTCGTCTCGGAATACTGCGGCAAACGAGTCCAAGATAGCTGATTGTTACAGATTGTCGGAATAGAGCATTCTTCGGCTTTAAATATATAAAAACATGCTAATTTCGGTTTTGCTTTCGTTCGAACTTTGTAAAGAATGCAGGTCTTTGATCCAAGATTAGATTTTAGAGAATAATGCAAAGGTCAAAAATCATAAACAGTAATCTATGCGGGAAAAATCGGACCAGGGATGCTAATTTGGACTGGAGGGAGTAGTATTTCCCTCTCCCAGCCACACCATGTGAAATATAAGTTAGGGAGTAGTTGTAATGCCACACCTGAAGGGTGGTCGTGAATGACAAAACCTGATTCAACCGTGATTCACCAGTGTATTTTGATAAACTATTAAAGTTAAATTTTGATAAAATATTTTTGTCGAGCCTAAATTATCCCGACGAATTCCTCCGACAAGGTGCGTTCCATTTGAGACACATGCTTATCGTGATGATTCTGAAAATTGTGAAAAATTTCAATGACACCAGAAACATGGTTTGATTTTCTAAAAACTTATCATCCTTAGGAAATGTATAGAAAAAATCGAGTATTTTTTGGCAATTTGTCATTGCAAAATGTGAGATTTCATTAATCCCCTTCTTCGGGGAAATATTTTTAAACGACGATGATTGAAACGAAGTTGATATATGTGGATATATAGATATCATGTTTTGAAAATTACAATAATACGATGCAGCTGCACACCTCCCTAATTTAGAAATTCTCCTTTTGCATTTATAATAGATAACATGCAACAAAAATTCTCTAAAAAATCACTTTTCCCTGACGGTAAAATTAAACTGAAATTATAGAAAAATATTGTTTCCCTCGGATCAATTATGAGATATTGATGAAACGCACCACCCAAGGCACGCTTCATCAATAGCCCATACTTGGCATTAATCTCATCATTAAGGTACTTTAGGACTTTGGAAATACGTAATTTCTACGAACAAACGGTATTTCTTAAGTCACGGTGCATTCAATATTTTCTGGCTCAAATTATATATATATATATATATAACTATGTACAAATACAGCAAAATAAATTTGCATAAATATACTGACCTATAACCCCCATAAAGCTGAATACAAGTATCCACGCGAGCTTCTTCATTGCAATTCTGGCATTCATTGTTGCAAGAAGAAGAGAACGATGAATTTAATGCTAATTTTGAGTTAGATCTCACGATGTGTTTACTAAGCAAAATCCAAACTTTTTGAAGCCCAACGACCGGTACAACGGTACATGCGTGAAATGAACCCGTCAGAATCTGCGTAAAGTATTATATTGTCGACGCGTTCAATGATTTTTGACACATTTCCCTTTCTCTTTATTTTGACACCAATTTTGGAATTTCGAAAATCTAGGCGGAAGTTGTGAAGCCACCACTTATTCAATTGAAATATTTTCCCCAAAAATTATTCCCTAAAGCAAAATATATCTTGATTTGAAACACAACACGGAAATTTTTGAACGTTATGTTAAAAAATTGCGAAATTTTTCAAAACAAAAACTTTTTATTTATTTACTCTGAGTAAGTTCAGAGACACTGTAACAAAGATGCATTAAATTTGCAAGTCAATTGCAGTAATTGCATATTTCCAAAGTTTAAAAAAATGACATGTTGATGAGATTTATGTCAATTATGGGCTGTTGATGGACTGCACCTTCGCGGTACGTGCCATCAACACTCCATATTTGTCCAACAATTTTGAATTTTTTTAATACCGCCGCGAAAAATTACTGTCAAAGATCATTTTTTGTTTCAGTGCCGTATCTAAAAGGAACCAACCAACGACAATTTATACGAGTGAAAGCAAATACAAAATGTCGCACAAGCAATTGCATTCTATAGAATGTAAACTCCATACGACAATGAACAACTATGGTAATAAAAGTATGAAGGTCTTGCTCTTATAGCCAAGTAGCAGCCATAGAAGGACAACATCATACCACAGATATAACATATTTGCTGAAGCGTACTTCCGATTTTAATTTAGGATTGTTAACGGTGTCAATTTCCCATAAAATACAAGGACCTGTATGCAGTAATCAAGTGACGCATACAAAGTACTGTTCACAATGATAGATTTCTAGGGAATACGGAAATACCTCTCAACGAAAATTTATTAAGCAATAGAGAAAAATTTATTGTTAGATAAGGCTGGATGTTATTAGTGACTATAAAACTTTTTTATTGAAATTCACTCTGAGCAAATGAGGCCAGAAACAATGCCAAAAAAGAACCACCTGCCACTTAGTAGCAAAAAGCTACTAATTGATGTAATACCAGCAACTGCTCTATAAACGGAAAACATCCCAAACGGAACTGAACCATCACGGTAAAGTGCAGAAATGGGTTTCTGCCCTGCATTCTTTTTGTCGCCCCTTACGATACACAGGAAATGCGTTAGGATTATTCAAAATTAAGTGCATACAGGGCTGAAATTGCTTCCACCAGTATTTCACGCAGAATTACCTTAAGGCACGCTTTATTTACAGTGGATTTGTCGATCGGTTCAAAATTTGCCAAATACATAAGCTGACTGAATAAAATTACTGTTATAGAACGACGGTTTTACATCATTTCGTTTCATTCTAGAAAGATATAAATAAAGACAGTTTTTTGAACTCAAATAACAAAATGAAGCAATTTTTGCAAAGCTATTTTTTTATTCTCATTGCTAAAAAATCCATAAAGCTCTTTCTATTGTGTTTACATTAATAATTTTCATTATTTTAAATATTTCAAATTAAATAATGCTGCTTGTCGGTTGTTGTGAAATTGAGATTTGATATTTAATCAAATAAAATAAGATAATTTGAACAAATTTTATTGGGATGACTCAAACTTAACAGAAACTTTTTGGGTCAATGCTTTTTGACCGGGTATTATAGACTCATTACGAAGTATCAATATCGGTCATTTCAAGTATCGGTGATATTAATTCCTTCTTAAGTGTCAATAACGGGCATTCTGGAGTAACGGTAACAGTATATTTCGTAGAAAAACATAAAATATTTTAACTAAAATTGTTAAATTTGCTTTAAAATATTTAATATACTCAAATAAATTGAGTTGGTAATTCCACACCATCATCATATAGAAAAAATTTACTCGCAAAGTGTAATAATTTGACTGACTATTTTTAATAGATAAACCCGTTGAATTAAAATTCAGCAATAACTGGGGTAGTTTGCATGATCCGGAAATTTCCGCATTAATTCATAGATGTTTTGCGTATCTCGGTCAAACTTTCGATGGTTCTTCATGCAATAATGGCAATCGTTTGAAAATTAGCGAAGGAGCATGAGATTAAACTATTTTTTGACCCCAGATCCTGCAGAATTGTGACGACTCAATAGAATTGTGTATATGACGCAGCCGAGACATCGGAACTAGATATTTATCAATTGATACAGCTCCTAATTTTAGATAGATATGTGTCGAAATAGGTATTATAAAGCACAAATCACTGATGGATTGAGCCCCAGTGAACATCTAAAATATACCCGACTCACTAAAGGTATTGTTGCTATTGCTAAGTATCAGTCATACAAAGGCCTCATTATACCGCAGTTATAAGCTATATTATTTACTAAAGCATGCTTCCGATAATAATTTGGGATAAATGGTGTCAATTTCCTATAAAATTCACTGGCTTGTGTGTAGTCATCAAGAGACCCGTACAATGTAATATTTACAATAGTAGAGTTCTAGTGAATCCAGAAATATCAGAAACAAGCAACATTAGATACTGCTGAATGTTGGTTGTTGCGAAAGGCATCAGCCTACCAATTCTCAAACTTGTGTCATAATAGGTATTGCCAAACACAAGTCACTGATGGATTTGATGGATGGATCGAGGCGCGAACCATCAGTGACTTGTGCTTGACAAAACGAAATTCCATGTATATGCATTTCTGCTGGCCTTGTCCTTTATTAATTCACCCGATACTTCGAACACGAACCGCTGGAGACTGAGCATCAATGCCAACCAAGTATATAAGTTAATACCAAGTATACAAAGTTTGAACAAATTAGTTGATTCTATATTTAAAAACGGTGTAACTATGCAAATAAAGGAGAGCAAATTTTTGAAAGCAGACAGCTTCTTTCTCCTTGCTTCCAATCCTTGTACTCCGGCCTCTCAACCGAGTTTGTGAAATTGTAATCCATGGCATCTATTTCTATTTATAAAAAATAAGCAATAATTGTCTGCGATTCATTTTTTTTATCCGTCAATCTTTTGAAGATGCAAGCGTTTCAATAACGTTATGGTGAATATGTTAAATTCCTCATTATTCTATTGGACCTCATGTGATGGCATCCCGCTTCCATGAGGTAAGATTTCTCTTTCATCACATATTTTCCGGCGGCTGATTCTATCAGAAACACATATGTTGAAAACAAATTCGAAAAAAGTATTGTGCGAGTGTTTGCCAAGCGGCTCCTTATTTGTCGTTTATTTGACACGGCAAAAATTACAAGTAAAAGTAAAGTACAGGTAAAATTGGTGTTGAAGGTGACCCAAGTCATTTATTTTCTGATCCGATTTTCTTTTTTTTTTCAGAACTATTTGAAAGTCCGCATTGCCAATTTCTCCAACGTAATTCCTGTATGTTTTTTTTTTTATTTAAATTCACTCTAAGCAAGACCGGAAGCAGTGCCTAAAAAGACGTAACATACGACCACCTAATTGCAAGAACTAATTACAAATGCAGTACCGGCAACTATACACTCAGCAGAAAAGTTTCCAAACGGAACTAAACCGCTGTGGTAACGTGCAGCAAGTGGTAACTGACTTGGAAGATGGTAAAACCAAGCAGTAAGATGCGACTCGAAAACAAGGAATGTTTCACCATAGCCTATGGCAGACAGCCCTGACTGGGTCATGTATAAAAAGTTTCTACGGGATGACACTCAGAAAGCAGTTCCTGGTGCTGATTTTAACTAACCGATATTAAATATATTAACTCTTTTCTTTATGGTTCATTTAATACACTTCACTAAATCACAAACAACATATATGTTATATGGACTTCATTTCAATCGAGTTTATATTATTTTCCTTTCACACTTCTATTGATGCATGTTTGTTTGGTATAGACTAGAGGTGTTTCTCCCATTTCAGAAAATCTGTTCCAAACATTGAGAACGTCTCGAAGAGGGGGCTGTTGGCTGTCGAATTTGATGAATCCACCGTATTCATTTCCTGAAAATATCACAAAATTTATTTTTCTTGGAAATAATAAGATGTTATTAAAAAAGTATCTGCGATTCCACATTGTTTAAATCCCACTCAGAAAAAGAATATTCAATCATGTTTTTTGCATGTGGATCACTGATGGATCGTCTCAACCAGGCGCTGTTCACTTATGACTCAGACTTGACAAAATAGATTTTTATATTCTGAGATTTCTTTATTCCTCGTGCTGTTTCTTCTTTTCGTGACGTATCTTCCCTTAGAAAAATGTTTTTTGAATTTACTGTTCATTTAAAGTAATTGTATAATTTGAAACACTTTTTGAAAGAAATATAACATCGCAACAAATATGAGAAAGTTTTGTTGCCCAATGAGCAATTTTATTGTGCCAAGTATGCATCACAGATGGACCGCGTCGCAACGACGCGCTATCAGTGACAAGTACTTGGCAAAAAAAGTTTTTCCATTTGAGAAGTGCATTGCATCATACCGATTCACAGAAATATATACTTCAATCATTGGAATTGAAACTTAGATTGTCGGCGCTTAGATGTTCCAAAAGTGGCATCAATATAGCGCAAAGTAAGAACTTCCTTAACTAAAGCACAATTAAGCCATCAAGATAACAAACTCTGATTAAAAAGTAAAGATCACCTGTATCAGTTAAGCAAGCACCAGCAATGAAGTAATGTTCGTAGTCTGTCATGAACCACCATTTCATCTTGAATAACATGTCAGTTGCTGAGAACAAAAACAAATAAAATGCTTGAATTTTATTAAGTTTGGTTGATCGGCTGGCATTGTGGATTGAAGATCTTAGGTTCGAGTCTATCTATGTCCGCTTTATTGAGCAATGCCTATCCTCAAACCGGTTCGGAAAGCTTGTGACTTTCCAACTAATTAATTGTGAATTTGGTTTTCTATTTTATCTTTTCATTTTTACCCACTTTGGCTTTTTTGCTCAATCATTCTGTCGAGCATGAGACACTGAAGGACCGCGCCTTGTCGGCGCGATCCATCAGTGACTCAAGCTTAAGAAAAATGAGTATGCATTTTATAAATTGCAATGTTAGTCTTTCAATTATTACAAATGAGAAATTCTAAACTTTGAACGTTAAGAGAATGATATATATTGCTGGTCGTATATATGACACGAAACAATAATCTTGTGCTAAGTTTACGTTAATTAGGGATTATCATCACAGAAATCATAAGGCACACATAACTTGTTGCTTTCAGAACTAAGCAGGTTAAATTTTATGGGAGATAAATCGATGAAAAATACGCAGAATAGAGTAAAACGGAGTAAATTTTGGCAAGCAAAATTAAAGTCAGAGTTTATGTCAATTAAACATTACTGGTCATCTTTCAGAGTACATAGCAAGCTAAAAAGGGTCGCATTTTCACTGAAAAAAGTCTAACTTGTGTCAATATCTTCTATCATTTGTTGATTGATTTTGTGTGATAGTGCCATCTTTGTTTTCTCCTTTAGAATTTCCTCTAAAATGACAAAATCTTATGTTAAGATTTCATAGATATGAAAACAGAAGGTTAAACAACAAACAATCAAAACTGCATATATCAATAGGAGGATATTTAAAAATTGTAGAAATATTTAACATCGTCCCGGACATATACAATTCGCTGCATTTTATTGAAGCTGGCCATTCAGTTATGTTTACGCTGTTTACGCCCTTAGAGTGCAACAGATTTTAATAATTTTTTCCAATCAAAAAATTAATTTTGTCAAGCATGAGCCACTGATGAACCACGCTTGACATGATAGTCCACGCTTGACAAAACAGGCCTTAACAAAATATTCTAACTGGTTCGGAGTAGTATTTCACCATATATAGTAGGGTCGTTTTCTTGGTCTTAGTAAAGTGCTGCTTCCGGTCGTTCATGGGATAATTTAAATACATTTTGCAACTGTTGCTCATACCTGTCAATATACATTTCCTGATCAGTAGAATTTAAAAATTGAACTTATAAATAATTTTCATCTCAATATATTTAAACTCCTTCTTACTGTGTTTAGGATCCCAAGTGTATGATCCATCGGTATTCAAAATCCAATGAACCGGTATTACTTTAGTTTTGTCGAATCTGCAACATAATATTCACTAGATTTTGAAAAATTTGATATGTTTGCTCTAATCGTTATGCGGATGCATTTGGCTTTTAACTATAAATTAAATATTTTAAGCATAAGCCATAGATGGCCGGCACCTTGGCAGCAAGATCTACCATTGTCCCATGCTTAGTGAAATGAAGTAGATCCAAAATACACGATAGAGATTTGAATATTTAGAAGATTGATCGAATATTAAAAGTAAGTCAGATCCTTTGGTAATTTGACGGAATTTTATTCCAAAATTTCGTATAGTCGAATCAGATTCTCAATTCAAATGCTTCGAGTTTGTGAAGTCCCAACATCAAATTAATATCACACCATTGTAGCGATAGAAAAGTCACCCACAAATTAAAAATACGCATCCAGAGTACCTTTCTACAGAGTACAGAAATTTAACACTATATATATAGTCTCTCGTAATTTAGTACATTAACTTTGATAGGTTTTGAACACTGAGATGAATTTTTGGGTGTGAGCGGAGGAAGAATATCAAGTCCGTAAGACACTCATATTTTAACTCATGTCTGACAACATTTTTCAATCAAGTGTATAAATAACAAAATTGGAACTGGTATCTGCAAGGCAGGTCATAGTTCGCTATATGCCTAAGCTATATTTTCGGCTTTCAACTCCCGCAGAATAAAGCGAAGTACTAACTTATATGTCGACCTTTCTTGTCGCTAGCACGCATTCCGCCGACGTTGTATAATAAGGTGAGGGCTTTCATTATGAATATGGGGGGATTTTTGAGTTTTTTAAGTAACTCAGAAATTTATATTAAAAAATTAACACACCCTTCCACATATTGAATTAATTCAGCTGTGAATCCATCATCTGCAGGTTCAATGTTTCTCCAATCCCAACAATCTATTTCATAAGCTGGCTGAGGTATATCTATCACATCATACCAGTATTTATTTGCCACGCTCAACTGAAATAAAAAGAAATGATAATCATATCAATGCATATTACTTGAGTCAAACACGAGAAACTGAGCTACCACTATTTCCCATTGACTTCAAATTAGTTTTTTTTGAATGGTTATTTTTTTGTAATGAAAGAAAAGGAGTATATTATTTATTTGTGTCCGAAAGGTTAATCTAGATATCAAAAAATTTTAAAAGAAACACCAATGTAAAGTTACTCTTTCAAACTAACCCTTTTCCAATCAATGTCTTGTCTTGAAATTCCTTTCGGACAAAAATCGGGCTTCGCAATTCCAGTATTTGCGCATATTGCAACAATCACGAGGAAAGTTTCAAACATCTTCATTTCGAACGTTTTGTATCGCTGGTGAAATTGAAATGGATGCCTTCTCGCTTGTTGGCTTCTTATATGGTCTTTTTGAGTCATATTCGTTTACGCATCTTCCAAGCACGGGCCGTTGATGAGAAGCTACATTTGGGACACGTAAATCAATTCCGTTATCAAAGAAGTATGTTGGTGAAAACGTGAAATGGAAACTATATATTTGATTAATCATTGACACAGATCGTGCGTTAGTGTCTAGCTCCTCAGCGTCCATATCAAATCAAAAATTTCATTTTGCCAAGCATGAGACACAGAAGGATCGTGCCCCGTCGACGAGATCCATCTGTGACACAGACTCAACAACAAAATATTTCTGAATGGGTAAACATTTCTATTGTTGTTTATATTTTTAATGCGTGAAACGGAACAAAAACGAAACTGACTTGGTATTAAGTTTTGACAACAGTTCTTGGGTTCTCTATGCCTGCAATTTTATATACACCAAGAATGGCTGATAGGAACTATCTATGGCCCAAATTAGATACATTCAAGGGTACCTAAAAAGCCTGTTTAACACTCAGATCTTTTATTTATAAGTTCATCATTTTAAAACACCACGATCAAGCTAGCTGCAAACGTTGCAGAATACAAAGAAACACCGTCACCGAAAAAACATTTATTTCTCTGAAATATTTCTCAGTAAATTTTTTTTCGGGTGGCAATTTTTCGTTTAAAAATGAGCATTATTTCTCATCTGCCAGACACAGGTCTTTCTCTACCTCAAAAGTTCTGTTTTACGTGATTTCAACTTACACAGCATGTGTCACCTACATTGAGCATTATGTTGACGGCAGGGGATAAAGGGGCGGCTGATAGATGGGAGAAGCCCTAGGCCATGCAAGAAAAACAACGTTTAAAAAAATAATTATTCGCCCATTTTCGGCGCATCATAAAATTTTCGGGCACGGTGGTGTAGTAGTTTCGATGTTGGCAGATGTGAGATATCGGATTCGAGGGTCTATACGTTCGACTCACGAATTCATGCCCATCACTTAACCCAGAGTGCAATAACTTTGGTAGGCATTAGGGCTGGGCATAACCGAATCATTTGGAATTCGAATCTGATTCGGATAATTTTTTCGAATCGGATCGATCGAATCACTAATTTCATAAAAAATATCAAATATTCTATTTCTTACTTTTGCTATTATTGTCTCCATTACGATAACTGCGAAATTTATATTTACGATTTACAAATATTAGCATATATTCAGACTTAGTGATGTATTTTCAATTTCGTTCCATGTACAAAAAAAAAATTTATTTTTTAACGTCGAAATACAATCGATTTTGGTCAAATTTGACCAAAATCGATTGCGTTTTGTCGTTAAGAATAGAAAAAATCTTTGTTCCTAACACCAATTCACAATTGATTCAAATATTTTGTGCTTCGAATCGACTCGAATCACCAGGTCGTATTGCCCAGCCCTAGTAGGCTACACCGAATCGCAAAGTCAAATTTAATCAAAAACACTAAACCTGCTTCTCTATAGCTCAGGCAAAGTCAAGGTGATATAATCATTTTTTTGACATTTTGCCGACAAATGGTGCAATACAGCTGAATCGTATACGGTCAGTTTAACTTGCATATTGTTTCGTTCAAATACCTCGTAACCCGCTTGTATTTCGTATTAAATAAAGGTGAAATTGGGTTTACAATCTCGACATCATCCTGGACAATACTGCGTTATAATTTTCTTATAATTTTGGAATTTTGTTGAGGATTATGCGCTTCTGGTTCACAACTACCATGTGTATCACGTCTCATCCCTCTTACGAAACGCATACATAGTTACGGTGCGTGTTTTGAAGTTGTGTATGCTGTGTAACCGTGCAATTTTGATAGCTATTTCCTCATTTCCAGACAACAACAAGATCTGTTTCCACTAAACGATTAATTCTTGTTCAATACTAATAGATAGTCTGTGTCCCTTGTGCTTAGAAACAAAACAAAATAAGAAATTGTGAGCAGTTTTTTACCTTCGAAAATGCAGGAATGTGGCTCTTTTTCGGTGAAATCGTAGGCGGACCACCTTGATAAAATTAAATACCAAATAGTTTATTACTATTTGTTGCAGTATGAGAATTAAAAATATTAAAGTAGTCTTCCTCATTTTAGTCCCGCCCCCTTTTAAACACGCCCCTTTAATTTAATCCAGAAAAAAAAAACAGTTTGAGCCAAATATAAAACGGGGTCCAGGTGCATATGGCAGCGGAACCAGGAGGCGGAAGACGTTCATGCATGTTTCCCCCATTTTCATAGCCACTCTTTTTGGAGCATATCACCCTGACCAATGCCCTACTAGCGCCCACTTATTTTCGCTCAGGGTAGACGTTGTCGGAAACATATGAAGTTGTTGCATCCTGGGTTGAATATAGTGGGCATGTATTAACAAGCCGAACTCGCCAGGACTCGAACACGAGATAATCAACCACGCCATGCCAACATGCCAACCTATACGCATTGCAGTCTTCCGTGTAAAATTTTGGAACTTAACATACATATTTCAAAATAAGGCAAAATTTTCGCGCGCCTTCTGCATGCAATTGATATAGTGTATTTCCAGGCACTATTTCCGGCTTTGCTTTGAACAAACTGTAATAATAAAATTGAAGCAAGCATATGTTTTCATTATATTCTTTCTCAATTTCAAATGTCAATTTTATTCTAAGGTCACAACGCATGACAGCGCAACTTTTTTTTTGGAAAATTTCGAAAAAATCGAAAAAACATATTGTATTCATGCTCCCACATGTATAACCTTGAAGATGTTCTTGCGCGTTTGTGTTCAATCATAAAGGATAAATAATAATATGAATAACCCGTTTAGCCCACTGCCTATAACGTAACCTCTTCAATCACACCTGCGCTAGACTCCACTACCTTTCCCTTGACTCTCCATCACTGCCTCTACCTGAAAGTCCTCAAATAATCAAAGTCAAAGGTTCCTAGAGTACCGGGTTCTGTCAACAATTTTACTACTAGAACCACGATCGAAAATATTTTTTCTAGCATTCATGCCAGTAATGTTTCTAATCTTACTGTTAGATGACTGGTGATTCTCCACGGAATTGCGCGCCATCCCTCTTTTTTTAACATTAGGTAACGGCATTATAATTGCCCATTGGCCACGCGTTGTCAGTAGGGATAAGGATGATGACTCATTGCAATCCTACAGTGGGGTTAAGGCTTTTTCGTGTTGCAATCTGAGAATTCTCATGATTCTCAACAATTAATTCTCAAGGACTAAAATTATCTTGTAAGAAAGGTACGGCGATGAGTCCCTTCAACTTTTTCTTAGTAACTTTATCGAGTATGAGCCGGGGATGAAGCGTTTTGTCCCCAACCCCCCTTTCCCTGTCAGTCACCAACTCCACTAGCTACACTTAATCCACTCTGACTATACCCAGTCTTTGTTAAACTAACCTAATATTTCAGCAGCGAACAATTGTTTTTGCATCACAAACCGTTCTCAGCACGAGCTTTTGATAAAGATATTTCATTTTTTAGATAATTGCCCGCCGTTGTGGCCTTGTCCGTTTAGGGTTATGAATAAGAAATGAAAATTTCATCATTAGATTGAATTCATCCGAAAAGAAAAATTCGTGCTGGAGGCGAGTAGTAATTTTAAGCTGGAACTAGCGATTTTCGCTTTGCTTTTAAAAATCCCGAGGCAAATTTTTTGCACACAAATCATTTTTAAAGAGTGTATATATTTCATGCGAACAAAAAGGTTGACTATTCAATATTTTGACATCTTCATCGAAAATTTCAAGGCCTGGTGTTCGCCAAGCGTTTTAAAAAGAATCTTGGTATTTTTTGGTAATAATAGCTTAAATAGTACCGCCGTAGGAACCACGACAGTGTTGGACATAATACCAATACATTCTAAGAGTACATATAGGTACCACAAATAGTAGCATACAACTATTAAATCACTATACCCAGCATGCATGCCCGAGCAGCGGCGTCGGGTGCATCACTTTGACGCTCTTGCTGAAACGCTTTTTGCGTCTTCGTCTTGGCCGCTGCGTTTTACCTGGGTCGGTTGACATTGCTTGGTTCTTCGTGCCCGATTGAAAGCGCAATGAGGCACTGCAAAATATCTTCGTAACAAAACGAATCTATTTCAATCGAGAGCAGCTTTGTTTCAGGGAATACACTTATTTATAAATAACAATGCATATAATCAGTCCATTTATATGTTCAATCTCATTTTTATTCTTTGCCTCCTGTTGTTCCTCTATCAATGCAGGTTTGTTTGGCATAGAAAAAAGGAGTTTCTTTCAATACAGAGAATCTGTTCCAAACATTCATGACGTCAGGCAGAGAAGGCTGTTGTTTGTCAAATTTAATGAATCCAACGAAGTGATTTTCTAAATATATCAATTCGCTTTTTTATGTAAAAGAAGCAAATAGTCTTGGAAAAAATTGTTCATTATTGTTCACAATGCTTTCACTATTTTAGATACCAGCTACAAGCCGCTTGCCGAGAAAGTGTCAAATTTCAGACTTTTCAAATCGGAACAACTACTATTTATCATTTTTCCATTTTTCTCCCTCATAGTCACAGTGATTGACGTTCGAAAACCTGTATGATAATTTTGTTTATTGTTTACTATTTTTACCTGTATCGGATAAACAAACTCCAGCGACGACGTAATGTTTATAGTCTGTCATAAACCACCATTTCATGTTGTATAGTTTGTCGATTACTGATAAAAAAAAAAAGTAAAATATATCTTTTACATCGCTGAATCAGATTCCCTTTATGCATAAAATTAAATGAGTGCCAGACTTTTCGCCCTTTAATTTTCTTTATACTTGAGCGCAGAATCATCGTGGGAATATCTGTAGGCCACAACTTTCAAAATTGTGAATTATATCATGTTGCATTGCGATTGGTTTTACTTCACCTGCCAATACGTTTTGGAAATGATGAATAGTTTCAGCAATTATACAATCATTAAAACTAAGCAATAAATTTCATTTTGCAGGCAAATTTGAACGCAGAGAATATATAATATGAAAGGTAAAAATAAGGTAAAGTAGGCTAATAACAAAACGAGTAAATACTTTCTGAATATCTGTGGTTTTAAGTTGATAAGGAATAAGAAGAAAATGTGAAAACGTAATCTCTCCGGTTCGGTCTATCCTACCCACCCTGGGTATTCACGCCTACAAATGATTGAGGATTTTTGAACTATAGTCAAATAATTTCTGTTATTGCATTCAGAGCAGTTTATCTACTCAAATAATAATCTCTAGCCACAAAACGCAATTCTGACAATAGAGTTATGGCCTGCAGCCAACACAGACGAGTTGTGTTGTAATCAATTGGTGTTTAATTTATTTTCAATCCTTAAGTATTATCAGATTAATCAACCAATCCGATGAATATACGGCGAATCCAGTCATACTTTTATCTATATTTCTCAATACTACCCTAAAAAAATTACTCATTATGCAATGTTTTTTAACTCCAAAAAATCAATAGTTTTACCCAGGTGGACATCTTCCGACATCGGTTGGTTCACTTTATGTGCCAGTCTCATTTTAGTTTCAGTATCCAGAAGATCCTCTTCAATGAAAATAACATTGTTACAAAAATACGGTAATTAAGTAACTTACCGCTGATTTAAAATTTTAAATCATTTCGTTGGTGATAGTAATAACCCCAATGTGGGTTGGACATTTTTGTTACAATTCAAGATCACATTGTTAAGATTTCGTTATCAACGCATATTTCACGCTTGAATTATCTACATTTGAACTATATTCTGTATAATATATATCATACAATATATAACATTTATTCAGTTTGACAAGTGTATCAATTAACTAAAAAAATATTTTCTTAAGTAAATGTTCAAAGATTTTTTTTTATCAGTCAGTCTGACAATATTATTTTACGTTATCAAGTACAAGGCTGATCAAGCATGGCTCGAGGCGCATTTCTCAAATTCAAATAGCAAAAACAATTCAGCTTGCTGAGGATCAATACAAACACTATATTTTCAGCCAACTAAATGTTGGGCCTAACACATTTTCTGATAGGCAGGGCTCAAAATTCGCTCTAACGAATATATTTAAACATGTTCTTACTGTCTCGAGAATCCAATGTGTATGATTCGTCGTTTGTACGAACCCAATGAAGCGGTATTACGCTAGTGTTGTCAACTCTAAAAACATGAAAATCTTAAACACGATGGCTCTTTTAGGTTGTCGAAACCAGATTTATTTGATACATAATTTGTGCATTTTTACGTATTCAACATCTACAAAAATCAGTTCTCGCAAATACTAGCGGATGCTTTATTTTATATTTATATATTATAACAAGCTTTTCGCTCAGACATAGTGGGTATAGTTATAATATATTTCACAACATTTAACTTATCTGAAATCCTTAATAAATAAAACCTGTCTGAATTTAGAAAAAATACTAATATAAAGTGTATGATTGACCGAATAAAAGTTTGTAGGATTTTGTTTACAAGAAAAGAAAATATTTAAAATGAATATCATAACGTACTCTTCTGCATATCGAACAAGTTCAACAGTAAAACCCTCATCCGTAGGCGAAATGTTTCTCCAATCCCAACAATCTATTTCATAACCTGGTCGTGGTATATCTATTACATCGAACCAGTATTTGTTTGCCTCCGCCAGCTGAAATAAAACGATTGTCATATGAAATTAGTCGTCGCCATTTAAGAGGCTGATGAATTTTGAAAGCATGTGCATGGGCATATGATGATAGAGTGTCGCTCATTTCTTCTTGTCCCACTTTTATTTGTATTGCCAAACAATATATGCAAATAGATCATATTCTCACCTTAACCCAGTCAACTGTTTGTAATGAAATTCCCTTCGGGCAGAATTCAGCACAGCACGCAAATCCAGTATCAGAGTATACTGCAACAAGTACAAAAACAGTTGGAAACATCTTCATCTTCACGTTTCTTGTCGATGGTGGCATGGAAATTAATGCGTTGGATTTTTATATTGAATTTTGAACCGAGTGTTTTGGCTGAATTATCTTCAATCGAGCATGTGCTGTTGATCTAAGGCTAAGCTAGAGCTAGAAAGCTAAAGATAGAATGAGGAAATGAAATGAAAAAACGTGAAACGAAGTTTATGTTCAAGATCATTAATGATGTCTTAACCGTGCGGCTCTCAATATCGTTAGGTAACGGTGTGATGCAGAAATACGATAATTGAATTCAATAATGTATAATATATTTCTTTTAGAGATTCTATTCTATTTTGCATTTGGAACCCAAAAGTAGTCTCATTGGTCACCCTGATTGAATTTGCTAACCGAATCCTTCCTGTCCCCACCAAAAAATGGCTGAAAACGGAGCTGTGTAAACGGGTGGTTGTGTACACGGGCCTAAATGAGTCCTATGCCATGCGAAACAAAAAAGTACATGTATCCAGGGCAATACAGCTAAAGATGGAAAAAGCAAATTTGAAATGGAAAAACGTGAAACAAGTATTTATGTTTTCAAGATCATTAATGGTGTCTTAACCGTGCCTGGATATTCGGTTCTCAGTATTGTTAGGTAACGGTGTGATGCAAAAATACAACAATTGAATTTAACAATTCAGTATGATATATTTATTTCAAAAATTCTAATGTATTTTGCATTTGAAACCCAAAATTAGTCTCTCTGGTCACCCTGATTGAATCTGCTAGCAGAATCCTTCCTGTCTCCCCCAAACAAAATTGCTGAAAACGGAGGCGTGTAAAGGGTTGGCTTTGTACAGGGGGCCTGAATGAGTCATATGTCATGAGAAACAAAAAGTACGCTCTCAAAATGTTATTGCTTAGCATGTGCGTGATTCTACTGGGAGCAATTTTACTGAGTGCAATTCCAGTGGACGTAATTCAACTTTGCTCCATATAATTCCACTACGTGCAATACCACCGGTTGATACACCGGCAATACCACAGGTTGCGATGTGCGATGAGCTGTGTGCGAATAAAATATGTGCAATTTGATATTTTGATGTTTTTTTTTAAATTTCTAACAAATTCAGCCCTGTAGTAACGACTTTCAGAATTGTCCTAATGGATTCCTTGCCCATCTCATGAAGCGACTGAACGTGGTGGATGCTTGTGCTTGCGCCCATGGCAGATACTACTCTAGTACTCAATACCATTTGAGTTGTCTTCCGCTTTGAGTTAAGTTGTTTGAACGACAACATGTTTTACTTTTTTTCATTAATAAGCGCCCTTCGGTTGGCTCCCTTTAGTCACTGCTTCTGACTAATTATAGAATCACCGCATTGTTTTCTGATTTAAAATAAAATTTTGAAAAGATTCATTTCGAAACTTATCAATTCGGTATCAATTAGAATTCAGAGTAGGCAGCACACACGCACGGTCATTAAATATCAATGAAAATTCCCTTCTTCGCATCCTTTATGCAAAAACATTACAAGAAAAATCATTTTGCGCTATTCTCTACTAATCACATACACCGGTGCGAATTTCAGCATTTTTATTCAGATTACTTGTGATTTCAAAAATCAAATGTTTAAATCTCGAACTTTTTGTTTAAATTTGAATTTGGTGAAATCGCACTTTTTTATATATGGAAAGATTTAATGAGGAATACAAAACAACTGAAATATTTGTCATAATCATGGTCTATTTCTGAATGAATCATTTTAGCATTAGTTAAGAAGGTGCGAAATTCATATTCTATAGTTAAAATACAAGAAACTATGAACATCTATGAGAGACATCATGGGCTTTTAAAAAAGGAACTACCATCTGTCTGAATTATTCCCTTTCCTCATCCCTCCCTCTATATTAAATGCGCCCGATTGACGTCACACTTGTCTTCTACCTCCATCCGCATCCCAATTACATAGAAATACTCATGAGTTGTGACAAATCCGCATACGCAGTGACATCGGAACACTCATGAGTTGTGACAAATCTGCATCCCCACTGACATTGGATTACTCATGAGTTGTGACAAAGCCGCATCCCTGATGATATAGGAATACTCATGGGTTGTGACAAATCCGCATCCCCGATGGCATAGGAATACTCATGGGTTGTGACAAATACGCATTCCCCGGTGACATAACAATACGCTTGAGTTGTGACAAATCCGCATCCGTGGTGACATAAAAATACTCATGAGTTGTGACAAATCCGTATCCCTGGTGACATAGGGATACTCATGAGTTGTGATAAATGCACATCCCCGGTGACATAGGAATACTCATGAGTTTTGACAAATCCGCATCCCCGGTGACATAGGAATACTCATGAGTTGTGAAAACTCGGCACCCCGGCAAGGGTGGCAGTACGGTACGGTACGAAATTTTTATCGTACTTCGAACCAGCAAAATAATTTCGTACCGAACTTCGTACCGTACCTTTCGAAAATTTTCCGTACCGTACCGTACGATATTATTTTTTTCGTACATCGTACCGAACTTCGTACCAGTACGAAATTAAGTTCGATTAATATTTTTCATTTATCGTACTAAATTTCGTACTAGTACGAAAACAGGTACGATCCGTTGGGCAGCAATTTCGTACCGTACCAACTACCAATGTCCAAATTAGCTTTATTTGTAAGATCTGGCCACTGGAAGAAACGTCACCAATATCTTAAATCTTACAAAGTGATGCAGTTTTATGATATCTGGTTTAAAATCCAGGACAGAAAAACAAGCGCGTAATTAAGCATATGTCACGCCATTGTTCACATTGCGTATAATATGAGAATGGTAGACCGGTGGTGATAAATGGTGGTAGGATGAGCACAGTTTTCGCGAAAAAATTTGGCATGAAGCAATATTTAGCATATTTGTACCATTGTGTCGTCACAAGAAATTCTCTCTCGACAAAAGAATGTGCGTTGGGCACCACACATGAGTTTCGTGCGGTCTTATTCGAGAAATGGTTATAAGAACATTATCATTGTGCATCTGGTATTTCTGGTGCAATTTACGTTCTCTTCACATTGATAATACATCACATAAATAATGCTATTTATTTTTTTCATACCAGACAGACGTATTCCCGACATGCCTCGTTGTCTATATTGTGACTTGGCTGTTTTTTTTACAAAATATATCTTCTATTTAAGATGAGCACCAGCTAACATTCAACTCAAAACAGCCTAAATATATCTTTATATTCTGATGTTTCTACTCTGATAATATGCTTCTGCGTGTCAGAGTATAAACAAAAGGTAATAGCGGTGGTTACTGGTTAGCTTAGTTGCATAGTTGGTCAGAGAGGGAGAGTTTTTTATTTAATTTTTATAAAATTTTCGCGCGCCTGCGTTGCGCAATATTTTTTCCAAATTAATTTTGTCTATTTCGTGGCATTTAGCCTTTAAAGTGAAAATTTTTATTCAATTTTTACAAAAATTTCAGCGGGCTTCCGGCGCGCAGATACATTTTCCTGTCTGGTAATGTTTATTTCACTAATAAAACATGTATTTTTGTTTTGTTCTTACAAAAATTGTGCGCGCCTCCGGCACCCTAATCCTTTTGTAAATTTGAAAGCTTGTGTTTGCATGTTGGAAAAAATGTGCCCCCCTAAATTTTTTTTTCTGGATCCGCGATTGTAGTTGGTATGTTTGGGCACCGTGATAACACGGTGATTTTTAGTATTATGAATGCTGTTTATCTTGTCGATTTCAATTGGGCTATCACAACTTTCGTTATTACAGAAAAAATGCATTCAGATTAATACATCATAAATCAGCGGCCTATATGTATTTCCACGCAATCTCAAAGTTTTACGCCACTGCATTAAAACCGATATCCGACATAGCTCATCTAATCAACTGAAGAAGAACTAATCATCTGTGACATACGAATACTCATGAGTTGTGATAAATCCGCATCCCCGGTCACATCAGAACACTCATGAGTTGTGGCAAATACTCATCCGCGGTGACATAGTAATACTCATAAGTTGTGACAAATCCGCTTGTAAAATAGTAATAGGCATGAG
>OZ023147.1:12586152-12651116 GCA_963675895.2 Styela plicata
TTCCTCACTTTCTATTGAAGAAAAATATTTTGCTTTTATTTAACGTACATTTAATTATCTGTTGAATATTCCACGTTTGTAAGAAGGGTAATATTTCAAGTTCAAGTTTCGCTCGTGATATTTCTCTCAATTCGCTTTAAACATGAGAAACATGAGTTAAGATCCGATAATTTGACAAAATCCTGACGTCAAATTTTCACAAACTTAAGTGATGAGAAAGTAGATTATATTGTAAAAATGTTACGCTTCAAAAATAAATTTTGTCATTGTTCAAATTTTTTTGATTTTAAATGAAACTCCGTTATTATGCTGAGACACAGTTCACGTGCGTAAGATATTCATTGATGTTTTCTATATTCAGAAGTGAGGGTTACAAAACATATAGAATAATTGAAAGGAAAAAATAAATATTTTCGGAAATGAGTATAAAATGGCGCAAATTGCTTGAGACTCGTCATTATTTCACTATCGAATTTTGAAAATATTAAATTTGTAAAAGTCACTTGTTAGCATTTGTTCATTAAGAAATAAACTTAAGTTAATTAAAATGAATTCATCAACAATTCTCATTGTTTTATGTCTGTTTGTTGCAACAACAAATGCACTGATTTGTTTCCGAGAATGTCGCCCTGAAAATTGTCCGAAGATAAAATGTAGGAAAGGAGTCAGTCTCGTTAAAGGAGTATGTGGGTATGTATATTTCAACTTGCATTTTTCAAGTGTATCCTATTTTAATTAATGCATTTGTTTGAGAATTCATAAAAATAAATTCATATTCATTTCAGATAACGGCAGAAAAATCAAATTTTGAATTTTATGTCACATTTCGACAAATAAAGAATAATTCTACTTATAATGTTATAATTTTTCACGTTCCTTTTAGTTGTTGTGATGTTTGTTCCAAACAAAATGGAGAATCATGTGGTGGATTGTGGGGAATAGAAGGAGAATGTGATCCTAATAAACCACTTGTATGTGCCCAAAAACCTCTTTGTTCTTCAGAAGATGCTGATCATATCAATCCACCTGCTGGAGTTTGCATTCCAAAATATGAATATGTAAGTTATTTGTTTATTGTACATGCTTGCTTAATATTGTACGGTTCAGTAGAATTTCCGACTTCCGTTTAGATTTCAATTCTGGTTCCAATAATTTTTTTGAAACGAGTAAAAAAATGAATACACTTAAAAAGTTAATGTCTCTTTTATGCGATTCATGTATTTTTACTCATGTTGTTAATATTGATACAAGAAACGACCGAAAGGAAAACTTTTTAATTGTATTTCGTGATTAAAATCAGAAAATTCGACAATATTTTGTAAGATTTCTGACGACTCGCGACGGATTTAAATAATTTCTAATTAAGATCGATATGAATTGAAACGTTCTTTCCTAGTCACTTTCTAGCCTCACTGTATCAAAAAATGCTACAAAATCATTGATCTTTGACAATCATTTTACTTTGCGGCATTGAAAAAAATTCAAAATCGACTGTATTGGCCAAAGACTGTTGATGGAACGCACCGTGTAGGTCCATCAACAGTCAATAATTGGTATAAATCTCATCAAAATGAAGTTTTTTTAACTTTCCAAATATGCAATTACTGCAAATGACCAGTAAATTTACTGTATTTTTGTTACAGTGCTTGTTTACATCTCATTCGTATTTTTCAGAAAATCATCAAGAAATATTGCAAAAGAAACTTAGTTTGTCCAATTCCTCCTTCTCCTGAACCCAACAATTTATTATTGAAATATTGGAGGAAGAGAGTTTCACAATATCTATATTATTTAAACAATTGATTATAATATTTATGCTTCATTATTCAACTTTTTGTTAATAAAAGTGATAATATGTAAAATATTAATTATATTGTATATAAGTGAAATGGGTACAATTAAGCTAAAGTAGGCATTGAGTTGTGGACTGATTGTAAGTTTGTAATTTATTAATATCGTGATCAAAGCAGCGTCGGAAGAAAATATTTGATAATATCACATTTGTAACACTGATCCTTTATTTCGCCAATTATAAGCCACAAATGGACAAAGCTGAAATGCTTTGCAACCATTTACTGTGGATCCACAGCGTCAAAACGAGACTCGATCTTCTAAATTTGGAAAATCATTACCTTCTCTTTGTTTTCCTGATTGTGTTGTTGTGAATGGCTAAAACACTCTTGTCAATAACTATCATTTAAGGATGAAGATTTATATATTAAGTTCATTCCTGTAGTTATGTAGCTCTCTGCACATTAATCGTTTCAGCAGACTTTTATGTATGATACGTATGCAACCACCGTGAAAACCTTGCTTTGAGCGAATTTTAATAAAATAAAGTTGTCAATAACACTAACGCTGATCGATTATCTGGCCTCGCTCAACCCAAAGATTTACTCTAAAAAACGATTTACCCTCTCCGGCGCCGAAGCAGAATCATTGGAACAAGATAATACCGAGCAAAAACGTTTGATAGTTTCCGTGCTATTAAAAATATTGGCGTCTGACATTCAAAAGACTTATGTGACTAAAAGGGTGCTGTAAAATTTAATAAAAAGTTACCACAAATAATAGTATATATACTTTGATTAAAACGATTTGGTGGTATTCTGTACTTCCATCTTCATGTCGCAGTTGCCAGAGACAGTGATTCTGATGCATTTTTTGAAATGTTTGAATTATTAAGAAAAATTGAATTGGACGATAATTTAGTTTTATTAAATTCTTTGCAAGCTGTGTAATGCATATTGAATCTTAACTAATCGAAACATAACATGTTTTTTGTTTGTTCCTATGTAATGTTATTGTTTCAATTTGCTTAAATAAAATCGTTTCGAAGGTTCGAAAGGACAATTTAATTTGAGCAAGAGAATTACTAACAAAGCTCGAAACAAAATGTAAAGAAATCCAAGTGATTTAACTTTGCCTGTATAATATCACTCTCTATATTTAATAATATAAAAAATAGTTTCGATTTTTTGATAAAAATGTAGCTGTGCGTATTCAGCCAAAACTTATTTTTTTTACTTGATGTTAAAAAGGGTTTCGTTTGATTAGACATATCTTTTTTTATTTTATATATTAAACTTGACATCGAAAAACGTCAAATTTGACCGAAATCGTTTGTATTTTGTCGCTGAAATGAAATTACATCGCTTTTAAGTCAGTTTAGGCTAATATTTGAAATTTGTAGATGTATATTTCCCGAGCATCATAATGGAGACTATAATAGTAATAGTAAAAATAGGATATTTTTTATTTTCACGATTTAATCCAATTCAAAAAAAATTATTCGAATGAGATTTAAATTCGCAATGATTCGGTTTTGTCCAGCCCTTCTAACATCTTATCTTCGGACGATTCCTTCGTCGACATTCAGATTAACTCAGAGCGTCAGTTCTTACAACAATAAGACAAAGAGCAATAATGAATGTTCAAAAATTCATTTATGTGAGAATTATTGGTCGATTTGATGCTGATTATTAGTGAAACTATAACAATTCGAATGATAAATCCTGACAAAATTGCTTTTTATTTTTACTCATTTTTAAGATGTTTTCCAAAAACCTGCTTTGTGTTATTTTTTTTTTTTTTTAAAAAACTTTCACGTTAAAATCTAAAAGTAGCCGATAGCATTAAAACGATGTGTGCTTTACCTTTATGTATAATTTTTTACGAATTCGGAAAACGAAACACAAATAACATATTTTACGTAATTTCCTTTCTGATTGCGTTTTATTCTTTTCACGTTTTCACGCAACGTGGTTCTATGCGTTTTAATTAAAAACTAATACAAACACCTTGACTCCTGAGGCTATTCTAATTATTTTCGCCATTAATATTACTCATTTTTATATTCTGGGTGCTATCGAAATTAATTTTTATTTTAGGAGCATTTATTTTTGTAACAAGTAGGATAAAAATATGAAATGCTATTAAATATTCCACTTTCTCAAAATCAAATATTGTTGTTGGAATACAGAAAGGATTTCGGTGACATACTTTTTAAATCATTTTATTTTTTTAGTAATCATTTTTGAATATCCAAATTTAAACACATACCGAATTAACAATAAAATTGTTAGATGAATAATTAGGCAATCAAAAATTATCGTGATGATAAATTTAAATGATTTTAATGTACAAAGGGAAATTATCATTAATTATGCTTTGATATCCATCATCTTATATATTGATCTATATTCTATTGTTAAAAAGATTTCAAGGTTAAAAACCTAATCTATTAAAATAGATTGATTGCTTTTCAAGATTATTCGAAAAACGCAACAATGATAAAGGCAATGCTGCTTCGATATTTTAAACATATTTTTGATATTTTTCTAAAACACACCTTTTTTGACTTTTTTTCCATCTTATATTTTATAATAAAATATAATCGACATCTTTTGATTATTCATGGAGTTATTTACCAGGAATCCGAACATTGATAGCAAAGAGTTATATTCTTTTCACGTATTTCCCCTTTGTCAAACTTTTAATTCCACCTTTGACGGAGGAATAATTTTTTTATTACAAGTATATCCGTATTCGAAAAAGGCCTCTGAGGCAATTTAAGTTATCCTTGTGATTATTATGATTTTTCTCATTTTCATAATTTGTAACAAGAATTTGACGTTTGACGCAGATGTTGTTTTCAAGAGCACCAATATTCGAAGGTAGAAGTCCTTGAGGCAATTCAAAATATTGTCGTGATATTATGATGCGATGAGCTAATTTTTTTATTACAAGTATATCCGTATTCGAAAAAGGCCTCTGAGGCAATTTAAGTTATCCTCGGGATTATTATGATTTTTTCTCATTTTCATAATTTCTAACAAGAATTTGACGTTTGACGCAGATGTTGTTTTCAAGAGCACCAATATTCGAAGGTAGAAGTCCTTGAGGCAATTCAAAATATTGTCGTGATATTATGATGCGATGAGCTAAATCTACCATTTTGTTTTTTCAACTTTGTAACATAATCGTACAATGGGACAACGTAATACTTTTTTCCCAATGTACGACAAAACAGCTCATAATATGCATTACAATTTTTTTTTATTTAAAGTGAAATTTGTATCATCATCTCTTCTTTCTATTTATCAGCTGTACAGTGATATCAAATTCAAACATTTTCGTTTCGTTGTTTTATATAATTTACATTTTGACAGCTGATTCCCAAATATCCAAAAGTATTATTACGCGTCTTTCCGGCTCTGCTTTCAACCATTTCATGAAAAAATATCAACTCTGGAATGATAATTCCGGGGCCTCAGAATCTCTGTTCCAATGCACATGATCGCCGATATCAAAGATGCAATTGAGAGTTTACATCTCAGCCAATCGACAGTTTATGAGTAGGAATCATGCCTCTTTGGCGAAATTTTATCAGCTAATCTTTTAAAGAACACATTAGCTTCACAACCCATTCTTCCTGGAGTAGAGAAAACAATCGGAGTAAACACGCCATGCTCTCTTTATCTCACTGTGTAACCATGAGCATTTTTTCTTCGCATGTGCATGTGTAACATATGCGATTGACAATGAACGGAGAGATTGTGTGTGCTGCAAGCAGGCAATCACTTTGAGTAAACAAGGAATATTATGAGCGTTTGCCGCAGTAGAAGATCCAACATTTTTACTACGTTCACAATGAAGATAATTTATTAATTTAATGAACATGGTATTATTTAGCAGACAATATTGTTTGATCGAAACAGGCAAAGCATCGATGATTTTATACAACTTCGACTAAATAACCTATCATAATCCGCAGTCATTTCATATTCCTTTATATTATAAAAGATTGCATGCCTCCCTTGTAATTTTTGAAAGCAGATTAAACTAAAATTGTTTGAGCAGGAAAATTTTAAAACATTCGAAGTAATATATTTATATTTTATGCTTGATTACACTGTAACAGAAATGCTGTAAATTTACCACTAATTTGCAGTAATTGTGTATTTCCAATATTCAAAACCGCCTTGTTGACGATATTAATGTCAAGTATGGACCGTTGATGGATCGCGTTGATGGCCGCGTTTTATTAACAGTCCGAATCAATTCCTTTTATCAAATGCCCAATTTTATACAACAAAATATAAAAATAGATAACTGAGAAAGAAATTCTTTTTTGTTTACGGCGTAATCATATGTTAAGGAATCCGAACTGCGAAGCGGCAAAAAGAAAAATTATTCATCTCACGTATTTCCGTATTTCCACGTATATTTCTTTCCTAAAATTAATTTCACGTTTGACGCAGTTTGACTTTCGCTACAAGTGCACTGTTATTCAAGCCCTAAGGGCATTCAGATTATCCTCGTGATTAGTGTGATGCGATAAAGCTACCATTTTGTTTCGTGTAATCTAACCTTTTTTCTCAATCACACGATTGAACAAGATAATATTTCCACAAAAATTCAGTTTTGTAGACATTAACCACGGCATTAGCCAAGATACGACAAGATTAGCTGATAATATTTTTTTTAGAAAAAATGTTTGCATATAAAATTAGAAAAATACCAATCACTTTTCAAAACAATGATTTCTTCATTTTTAATGTTTTAAAAAGTGAGATCAAATTTCTTCGTCTTTGTTTCATTTCATTTAAATTTTGATAAATGATCCCAAAATATTCAACAGTGTTGTGTCAAGCTTGTGGGTTTTTCTTACAACCTTGTCTGGGAGAATATAGGCACTATAACAAAAATGCCAAATAAATCGCCATCTTTATCCGTAATTTTACTCGAAGACAATAAAATAAAATTATATAACTAATATTCACTTTTTAAAAATGGTGATTGTTATTTCGACTAAAAAAGCATAGCGATTTTCCCATCAATTTTCACTTCACATACAGTGGTTTCCAAATTGGCCTAGAAATAGAGGATATATAAGAGATATTCACGGACTTACGAATATTGCAAGTCCTAAGGTATTTCCTGCGCGTCGAAAGAGGTGAATAAAAGGATGCAAAGAAGAGATAGATAGTTTTACCATCGTCCTGGGCAGATAACACTCAGTGCTATTTTGGGGGTTTTCTGTTTAATGTACAGCTGCTGGTATTACATCTTTTAGTACCTCTTTGCTCGTAAGTGGCTGTTGGTTGGTTTCTTTTAGGTTCCTTTTTTCTGGGGCCTTTGCACCTTCCAGATGCGCATTTCGATAAAAACAACAATTTCACATATTTGTATAAATTGTATTTTCCTTACTCGTGACTATAATTTCAAGTTTGTGGCTTGAACCTATTTTCATGAACACATCAATACAAGTCCACCAATGTTCAATGTTCGAAAGAAAGACCCAAAGGCCATTTTAGTTACTGCCGTGATCGTCACGAACTGTCGTGAAATCACACCGTTATGTGCCGTGCCGTTAAAATGAAGGTGTTATAAAAACATTCGGTTTATTCTGATTAGCTTCCGAGATAATTACCTGCCAGAATCTTGTAATTTTCCCCATCCAACACTTTTGTTTTGACTTTATTCTGCTTTGGTAATTTGTCAAATAATCTAAAAAAGCAATAAATCTTTAGGTGTAGTAACTTCGGAAGGCTCGCCCGAACCGAATAGATAATATCTTCTCAAAAATAAAAAATGAAATAACCTTGTTCGTCTTTAACTAGACCTAATGCAATGTCAAGTGCAAGATGATCAACTCAAATGGAAACTGGGCAGGTATAGAAAATATGGAGAGTGCGAAATATTATTTTTTTTGCATAAGAATATATCGCAAATATCGAAGCGTGAAAAAGTTTATTAAATTTTCTGTTTGCGTAGCCTAAATATTTTCGGCTTTCATATTTTTCTTTTTTTTTCTGAAATTAATCGTAAACACGTTTTGTATTGAAACTTACTTGAGCCAGGCACGGAACAAAAGTAAAATATGTTAATGCGACAACTATGAAATTATGTTAGGAAAGAATAATTTGTTTGGAATGAATATCCAGTTCCTTTTTTCGCGTTTTGTGCGCATTATCAATTATAATTATGCTGTAAACAAACAAAGTATATCTGTCTTTACAATCTTTTTCAATTTCATCTAAAAAACTGTATTGAAATGAAGAGAATTTGCAATCAATATTTTTGTTGATATCGCCAAAATGTCAAAATTTTAGCATCAACACCATTGCATAAGAGTGTTACTAGTACACCAATATTCAAAAGTGGAAACCCTAAGGCAGTTCAAATTATGATGCCACGAGCTAAAGCTAGCCTTTAGTTTTGTCATAATTGTACAACTGAAAGAAAGTCATCGACGCGATCCATCAGTGACATATACTGAAACCAAATCATGTTCTGACAAAATTTTTCCGATTGGTTAATAACCCATAGTAATTATCATATTTTTGTATGTATAAAACGTTACATATAACAGTCGTATTTCTCGCATGAATATGTTTTCTGAAGTGATTCAAAGACGTATCGCGTCGCTGAGACGAGGTCCATATGCGGATCATTTGCGACAAAATAGACCTTCTAATTGGGATGAAGTCTAAGTTAATGTAATATCTTGATTTAATTTATTTTTATTCGACAATTTTTCTTCTTTATATCATTTACCTGTCATGATAAAACTCTCGTGAATATGTTTCTTTTATTTTTTATTTCAGAGAATCGTCACGAAGTATTGGAAGGAAGATTTATTCTGTCCACTTCCTCCTCCTCCAGAACCAACAATTTATTACTGAACATGAAAAACTAAATCCATAAGATGCTAAAATATTGACCGCCAAGGTGCGGTCCATCAACATACTTCATGTGACGCATATCTGCTTTGCAAGACAGGTTTTTGTTTATTCAAAACAAAAAGACGCCTCCAATTAACAATTCTTACTTCTGAAAATTTAAATCCAAACATTCGCAGTCATAGTACAATATTAAATTTGTAAAAGTCAATTGTTAGCATTTGTTCATTAAGAAATAAATTTAACTAAAATGAATTCATCAGCAATTCTCATTGTTTTATGTCTGTTTGTTGCAACAACAAATGCACTGAGTTGTTTCCCAGAATGTCGTCCTGAAGATTGCCCGAAGATAAAATGTAGGAAAGGAGTCAGTCTCGTTAAAGGAATATGTGGGTATGTATATTTCAACTTGCATTTTTCAAGTGTATCATATTCATTTCAGATAACGGCAGAAAAATCAAATTTTGAATTTTATATCACATTTCGACAAATAAAGAATAATTCTTCTTATAATGTTATAAATTTTTCACGTTCCTTTTAGTTGTTGTGATGTTTGTTCCAAACAAAATGGAGAATCGTGTGGTGGATTGTGGGGAATAGAAGGAGAATGTGATTCTAATAAACCACTTGTATGTGCCCAAAAACCTCTTTGTTCTTCAGAAGATGTTGATCATCCACCTGCTGGAGTTTGCATTCCGAAATATGAATATGTAAGTTATTTGTTTATTGTACATGCTTGCTTAATATGGTATGGTTCAGTAGAATTTCCGACTTCCGTTTAGATTTCAATTCTGGTTCCAATAATTTTTTTGAAACGAATAAAAAAATGAATACACTTAAAAAGTTAATGTCTCTTTTATGCGATTCATGTTTTTTTACTCATGTTGTTAATAATGATACAAGCAAAACGACCGAAAGGAAAAACATTTTAACTGTATTTCGTGATTAAAAATAAGAAAATTCGACAATATTTTGTAAGATTTCTGTCGATTTGCCACCGATTTAAATAATTTCTAATTAAGATTGATATGAATTAAAACGTCCCTTCCTAGTCACTTTCTAACCTCACTGTATCAAAAAATGCAACAAAATCACTGATCTTTGACAGTCATTTTACTTTGCGGCATTGAAAAAAATTCAAAATCGACTTCATTGGCCAAAGATGGGGTGTTGATGGAATGCATCGCCTAGGTACGGGATATCCACAGTCCATAATTGGTATAAATCTCATCAAAATGACGTTTTTTTAACTTTTCAAATATGCAATTTCTGCAAACGACCAGAAACTTTACTGTATTTTTGTTACAGTGCTTGTTTTCATCTCATTCGTATTTTTCAGAAAATCATCAAGAACTATTGCAAAAGAAACTTAGTTTGTCCAATTTTTCCTTCTCCCGAACCAACAATTTATCATTGAAATATTGGAGGAAGAGAGTTTCAAAATATCTATATTATTAAAACAATTGTTTATAATATTTATGCTTCATTATTCAACTTTTTGTTTATAAAGTTATAATATGTTAAAATATTAATTATATTGTATATAAGGGAAATGGGTACAATTAAGCTAAAGTAGGCATTGAGTTGTGGACTGATTGTAAGTTTGTAATTTATTAATATCGTGGTCAAAGCAGCGTCGGAAGAAAATATTTGATATTATTACATTTGTAACACTGATCCTTTATTTCACCAATTGTGAGCCACAGATGGACAAACCTGAAATGCTTTGCAACCATTTACTGTGGATCCACAGTGTCAAAACGAGCCTCGATCTTCCCAAATTTGGAAAAATTATTACCCTCGCCTTGTTTTCCTGATTGTGTTGTTCTGAATGGCTGAACACCCCTGTCAATAACTATCATTTAGGTGTGAAGATCTATATATTAGATTCATTCCTATAGTTATGTAGCTCTCTGCACACTAGTTGTTTCAGGAGACTTTTATGTATGATACGTATGCAACCACCGTGCAAACCTTGCTTTGAGCGAATTTTAATAGAAAAAAGTTGTCAAAAACACTAACACTGATCGATTATCTGGCCTCGCTCATCCCAAAAAAGCGTGTAAAAGAAATATAACTATTTGGCGGATTATGCGGGTGTTTTGTCAATTTTTTTCGGAGTTACTTTTGGACTTGCTCAGAGTACACTGTGACAAAAGTAAATAGAATTGATTGGTCATTTGCAGTAATTGCATGTTTCAAAGTTAACAAAAACGCCACGATGATGAGATTTATGCCTATTATGGGGTGTTGATGGATCGCACCTTCGTGGTGCGTTCCCTCAACACCCCATATTTGATCAAAAAAATCAATTTTGAATTTTTTTAAATAGCGTCAAGTATAATTACTGTCAGAAACCAGTGATTTTGATGCATTTTTGTAGTGTTTGAATTATTAAATAAAGTTAAATTGGACGCCAATTTAGTTTTACTATTTTCTTTACAAGCTGTGTAATGTATATTGAATCTTAACTAATCAAAGCAAAACATGATTTTTGTTTGCTTCAATTTAATGTTGTTGTTTCAATTTGTTTAAATAAAATCGCTTTGGAGGTTGGAAAGGACAACTTAATATGAACAAGAGAATTACTGACAAAGCTCAAAACCAAAATTACCGAAAGTGATTTGGCTTTACCTGTATCATATCGCTCTCTATATTTAATAATATAAAAAAATGGTTTTGATTTTTTGATAAAAATGTAACTGCATATATTCATCTCCTTGATTTCATTATTATATATATTTTTTTGTTTGATATTAAAAGGGTTACGTTCGATTAAACATATCTTTTTTCACTTTAAATATGAAACTTGACATCGAAAAAGGCCAAATTTGTCCAAAATCGCTTGTATTTTGCCATTGAAATGAAAATAAATACATCGCTTTTAAGTCAGTTTATGCTAATATTTGAAATTTACAGCTGTATATTTTCTAATCATCATAATGGAGACCATAATAGTAATAGTAAAAAAAGGATATTTTTTTTATTTTTACGAATCAACCCGATTCGAAAAAATTATTCGAATCAGATTTAAATTCGCAACGATACGGTTTTGCCCAGCCCTACTCACATCTTATCTTCGGATGATTCCTTGGTCGGCAGGTTAACTCAGAGCGTTAGTTGTTACAACAATAAGACAAAGGGCAAAAACGAATGTTGAAAAATTCATTTTTGTGAGAATTATCGGTTGATTTGATGCTGATTATTAGTGAAACTATAACAATTCGAATGATAAATCCTGACAATGTTGCTCCTTATTTTTACTCATTTTTAAGATGTTTTCCAAAAACCTGCTTTGTGGTATTATTTTTTAATTTACTTTCACGTTAAAATCTAAAAGTAGACGATTAGCATTAAAACGATGTGTGCTTTACCTTTATGTATAAATTTTTACTAATTCGGAAAACGAAACATAAATAACATATTTGTACGTAATTTCCTTTCTGATTACGTTTTATTTATCACGTTTCCACGCAACGTGGTTTTATGCGTAATAATTAAAAACTAATACAAACACCTTGACTCCTGAGGCTATTCTAACTACTTTCGTCATTAATATTACTCATTGTTATATTCTGGGTGCTAACGTAAATAATTTTTATTTTAGGAGCATTCATTTTTGTAACAAGTAGGATAAAAATATGAAATGTTAGTAATTATTCCACTGTCTCAATATCGAATATTGTTGTTGGAAGACAGAGGGATCTCGGTTGCATACTTTTTATCCTCTCACCCTATTAAAAAAAAAAAAATAAAATAAAATGTTGAATTCAACAGTTTAAGTTCAATTTTTTTAATAGGGTGCGATGCTAAAAAGTATGCAACCGAAATCCTTTCCGTTTTTGATGTCGAAATATACGAGTTGTTAAATTGTAATTTTTTATGTAAAATTTTAAAAAGGGCAATAGATTTAACGTTTTTTGACTGTAGTTCTTTTGATCATATTAAAACATAACTATTTAATCGAATTTTCCAGCCCAGAGCGTTAGTAAGTAAGGTCAACTAAGCATGCGATCTATCAAGTGCTCATAACTAGTCAAATGTTCGTTTCGAATTTTTGAAATATGAAATTCCTGCAAATGAGCAGTAAATTTACTGCTCTTTTGTTAAAGTGGTTCGCAGAACATTATTAATATTCTCACCATATATGTTAGTGCCAAAAAATTGTTTTTGCAAAAAATGAAAATAATTTTTTTTTATTCATATTTAAAATATCGATTTGTGCCAGGCAAATGCAAATGTTTTGAGATTTTTAAGTTATATTTACATTAAAGTTCACAATTTGGTATAAAGCATCTCGATCAGTAAATTTGAACATCTGTGATAAAACATAGAGACCCCAACATCACAAGTATATCAGATATTTAATAAGCATGTCAAACTATTGTCAAATCGTCGTATTTTTAGACAAATTTGGATTTGTAGGTCATCGAAAATCTCTCGTCTCCATACCAACATTTATGAATATAAACGGTTGTCACCTGAGGGGGTTTGCGACATTTATTTCCGTAGTTCTGTATTCAAAATACATTAGTCCAAAACTTTTTAAATATCTAAACTTAAACACATAGCGAGTTTAGAAAAATTGATGCAATTATGCATTAAACGCCGAACCATTGCGAAGAAGATCTATAATAGGGGCCATGTTTACACAAAAATTGCAACTGAAAACTTGCTGCGGAATTTACATAGTTATTTAAAACATCGGGTAATAAGCGAATATAGCTTTAGAACCAGGCATATCTATTTGCTTGATCATGAAAAGCAAAACATACTTATGGCAGCAATCCAACGTGCCAAAAATAGAAAAAGGACATGTATGACGTGTTCTTATACTTCGCTAAACTTTTAAATATGTCTTGTTACTTGACATTTATTTTCACACTTTCCGGACAATACCCATAACTTCAGAATCGATTCACTCTGATATCGATAACAGTATACGTACATTCCTAATACCAACACCTTGATAATACAAAGTGTTTGCGTGGATTGGATTTTTATTCAATAAATAATCAATTATGCAACATAGTGTAACCACTTTTTTAAATATGTTCTTATATAACTTTTATTATTTGCTTAACGAAGTTTATTTAACATAAATAATAAAAACAATAAATATGTATGCTAAAAGCTGCAATTCCTCTTGTAACGTATTTAATAATAAATTGTTGGCTCAGGAGGAGGAGGAACTGGACAAACTAAATCTTTCTCGCAATATTTCTTGATGATTCTCTGAAAAAATATAAACATATATATAAGATTAAATAATCAATAACAAGTAATAAATTTTAGAAAGAGAAAAAAAATTACAAAACATTTACCATAGCAGGGATTATCTCATATTGGAAACAAAATATACAACAACAATGGCTACAACAGTAAACAACGGTTCTTTCTGCTTATACATTATGAAGAACAGTTAAAACTCACATATTCATATTTTGGAATGCAAACTCCAGCAGGTGGATTGATATGATCGATATCATTTGAAGAACAGAGAGGTTTTCTGTGCACATACAAGTGATTTCTTAGGATCACATTGTCCTTCAATTCCCCACAATCCACCACACGATTCATCTTTTTGTTTCGAGCATACGTCACAGCAACTAAAATGTATATAATATTAGATGAAATTGTTGATAAAAATTATTTTTTAATAGACAAAAGAAAAACAAAACTTATACCCTAATTAAAAGAATAAATTTTGCAATTTAAAAAAATTCTTTGCACGAAATCATTTATGACAAAACAGCAGCTTAATATAAAATGTACATACCCACATACTCCTTTTACAAGACTGACTCCTTTTCTACATCTTATCTTCGGACAATGTTCAGGACGACATTCCGGTAAACAACTTAGTGCATTTGTTGTTGCAACAAAAAGACATAAAGCAGTTAGAATTGTTACTGAATTCATTTTTTAACAAATACTAACTTATGAGTTTTTTCCGACTTTTACAATTTCTAATATTCCGTATTGAAATACTGATGGGATTTGAACGATGCCGCTGCCTTTTTATAGAAAATTTCGGTAATTTAATTTCCTCATATTTTTTTTCATTTTTTGGAAATTTTCGAGAAAACTTCTAAATATAGATTGATATACTCTGTACGTGATAATATTTACGTCTCATTGTTTCATCGACATTGTCAACATATTCTAGGAACGTCATATTGTTTTTGACGATAATTAATTTTACGGTTTCAAAAACAACTTTTTCAAAAAATTTCGCTTGAGTCACCTATAATCCCGGTCATCATACCCTATTTCTGAGTTCATAGTGTCGCACTTTGAAAAGTCTCTTCAAAACTCTCAAGTCAAGTATGTGCCATACACGAATCATGCTTTAACAGTGTGAATACAGTGTGGTGAAATTTCAGATAATTGGTGAAGTGAAGTGATAAAATTAGCCCATAAAGTTAATATTTCTATATCAAGCGATACTTTGCGCATTAAATCATCAGTCCTAAAGAATTTTGTTTGAAACTTTGACAGTATACACTGTAAAAAAGTAGAGTAAAATTACTGGTCATTCGCAGTAATTTCATATTTCTAAACTTTTAGATACGTCATTTTGATGGGATTTATGCAAATTATGGGCTATTGATGGACCGTTCCCATCAATCCTTATCAGGCCAAAAAAGTCAAATTTTGAATTTCTTTTCGATACAGCCAAGTAAAATTAGTGTCAAGGACCAGTGATTTCGTTGCCTTTTTGGAAAGAGTTTTTGCAGTGGGAAGAGTTTGTTTTCACTAATTATGCTTATTTTATTCTCTAACATGAATATACCTGCTGGCAAACACATGCAATTATGAAAGTTTTTAATAATTGTTTTCTACAATCTTATTTTTACTTTTCTACTCTATATTTACATGAAGGTTTTTTTTCCAGAATTAGTTAAATAGAAATAACAACAAATTAAAAAATTATTTTCTAATTTAATATGTTTTCATATGTTAATGGCAGATAGTTTTATCATCGCCCAGGGAGATACCACTTATTGCAATTTATCATGGAAATTTAGTTCTGTATAGGATGCTCTCTACTTATAGAGCATCCTATACAGAACTAAATTTCCATGATAAATTGCAATAAGTGGTATCTCCCTGGGCGATGATAAAACTATCTGCCATTAACATATGAAAACATATTAAATTAGAAAATAATATTTTTTTAATTTGTTGTTATTTCTATTTAACTAATTCTGGAAAAAAAACCTTCATGTAAATATAGAGTAGAAAAGTAAAAATAAGATTGTAGAAAACAATTATTAAAAACTTTCATAATTGCATGTGTTTGCCAGCAGGTATATTCATGTTAGAGAATAAAATAAGCATAATTAGTGAAAACAAACTCTTCCCACTGCAAAAACTCTTTCCAAAAAGGCAACGAAATCACTGGTCCTTGACACTAATTTTACTTGGCTGTATCGAAAAGAAATTCAAAATTTGACTTTTTTGGCCTGATAAGGATTGATGGGAACGGTCCATCAATAGCCCATAATTTGCATAAATCCCATCAAAATGACGTATCTAAAAGTTTAGAAATATGAAATTACTGCGAATGACCAGTAATTTTACTCTACTTTTTTACAGTGTATACTGTCAAAGTTTCAAACAAAATTCTTTAGGACTGATGATTTAATGCGCAAAGTATCGCTTGATATAGAAATATTAACTTTATGGGCTAATTTTATCACTTCACTTCACCAATTATCTGAAATTTCACCACACTGTATTCACACTGTTAAAGCATGATTCGTGTATGGCACATACTTGACTTGAGAGTTTTGAAGAGACTTTTCAAAGTGCGACACTATGAACTCAGAAATAGGGTATGATGACCGGGATTATAGGTGACTCAAGCGAAATTTTTTGAAAAAGTTGTTTTTGAAACCGTAAAATTAATTATCGTCAAAAACAATATGACGTTCCTAGAATATGTTGACAATGTCGATGAAACAATGAGACGTAAATATTATCACGTACAGAGTATATCAATCTATATTTAGAAGTTTTCTCGAAAATTTCCAAAAAATGAAAAAAAATATGAGGAAATTAAATTACCGAAATTTTCTATAAAAAGGCAGCGGCATCGTTCAAATCCCATCAGTATTTCAATACGGAATATTAGAAATTGTAAAAGTCGGAAAAACTCATAAGTTAGTATTTGTTAAAAAATGAATTCAGTAACAATTCTAACTGCTTTATGTCTTTTTGTTGCAACAACAAATGCACTAAGTTGTTTACCGGAATGTCGTCCTGAACATTGTCCGAAGATAAGATGTAGAAAAGGAGTCAGTCTTGTAAAAGGAGTATGTGGGTATGTACATTTTATATTAAGCTGTTTTGTCATAAATGATTTCGTGCAAAGAATTTTTTTAAATTGCAAAATTTATTCTTTTAATTAGGGTATAAGTTTTGTTTTTCTTTTGTCTATTAAAAAATAATTTTTATCAACAATTTCATCTAATATTATATACATTTTAGTTGCTGTGACGTATGCTCGAAACAAAAAGATGAATCGTGTGGTGGATTGTGGGGAATTGAAGGACAATGTGATCCTAAGAAATCACTTGTATGTGCACAGAAACCTCTCTGTTCTTCAAATGATATCGATCATATCAATCCACCTGCTGGAGTTTGCATTCCAAAATATGAATATGTGAGTTTTAACTGTTCTTCATAATGTATAAGCAGAAAGAACCGTTGTTTACTGTTGTAGCCATTGTTGTTGTATATTTTGTTTCCAATATGAGATAATCCCTGCTATGGTAAATGTTTTGTAATTTTTTTTCTCTTTCTAAAATTTATTACTTGTTATTGATTATTTAATCTTATATATATGTTTATATTTTTTCAGAGAATCATCAAGAAATATTGCGAGAAAGATTTAGTTTGTCCAGTTCCTCCTCCTCCTGAGCCAACAATTTATTATTAAATACGTTACAAGAGGAATTGCAGCTTTTAGCATACATATTTATTGTTTTTATTATTTATGTTAAATAAACTTCGTTAAGCAAATAATAAAAGTTATATAAGAACATATTTAAAAAAGTGGTTACACTATGTTGCATAATTGATTATTTATTGAATAAAAATCCAATCCACGCAAACACTTTGTATTATCAAGGTGTTGGTATTAGGAATGTACGTATACTGTTATCGATATCAGAGTGAATCGATTCTGAAGTTATGGGTATTGTCCGGAAAGTGTGAAAATAAATGTCAAGTAACAAGACATATTTAAAAGTTTAGCGAAGTATAAGAACACGTCATACATGTCCTTTTTCTATTTTTGGCACGTTGGATTGCTGCCATAAGTATGTTTTGCTTTTCATGATCAAGCAAATAGATATGCCTGGTTCTAAAGCTATATTCGCTTATTACCCGATGTTTTAAATAACTATGTAAATTCCGCAGCAAGTTTTCAGTTGCAATTTTTGTGTAAACATGGCCCCTATTATAGATCTTCTTCGCAATGGTTCGGCGTTTAATGCATAATTGCATCAATTTTTCTAAACTCGCTATGTGTTTAAGTTTAGATATTTAAAAAGTTTTGGACTAATGTATTTTGAATACAGAACTACGGAAATAAATGTCGCAAACCCCCTCAGGTGACAACCGTTTATATTCATAAATGTTGGTATGGAGACGAGAGATTTTCGATGACCTACAAATCCAAATTTGTCTAAAAATACGACGATTTGACAATAGTTTGACATGCTTATTAAATATCTGATATACTTGTGATGTTGGGGTCTATGTTTTATCACAGATGTTCAAATTTACTGATCGAGATGCTTTATACCAAATTGTGAACTTTAATGTAAATATAACTTAAAATCTCAAAACATTTGCATTTGCCTGGCACAAATCGATATTTTAAATATGAATAAAAAAAAATTATTTTCATTTTTTGCAAAAACAATTTTTGGCACTAACATATATGGTGAGAATATTAATAATGTTCTGCGAACCACTTTAACAAAAGAGCAGTAAATTTACTGCTCATTTGCAGGAATTTCATATTTCAAAAATTCGAAACGAACATTTGACTAGTTATGAGCACTTGATAGATCGCATGCTTAGTTGACCTTACTTACTAACGCTCTGGGCTGGAAAATTCGATTAAATAGTTATGTTTTAATATGATCAAAAGAACTACAGTCAAAAAACGTTAAATCTATTGCCCTTTTTAAAATTTTACATAAAAAATTACAATTTAACAACTCGTATATTTCGACATCAAAAACGGAAAGGATTTCGGTTGCATACTTTTTAGCATCGCACCCTATTAAAAAAATTGAACTTAAACTGTTGAATTCAACATTTTATTTTATTTTTTTTTTTTAATAGGGTGAGAGGATAAAAAGTATGCAACCGAGATCCCTCTGTCTTCCAACAACAATATTCGATATTGAGACAGTGGAATAATTACTAACATTTCATATTTTTATCCTACTTGTTACAAAAATGAATGCTCCTAAAATAAAAATTATTTACGTTAGCACCCAGAATATAACAATGAGTAATATTAATGACGAAAGTAGTTAGAATAGCCTCAGGAGTCAAGGTGTTTGTATTAGTTTTTAATTATTACGCATAAAACCACGTTGCGTGGAAACGTGATAAATAAAACGTAATCAGAAAGGAAATTACGTACAAATATGTTATTTATGTTTCGTTTTCCGAATTAGTAAAAATTTATACATAAAGGTAAAGCACACATCGTTTTAATGCTAATCGTCTACTTTTAGATTTTAACGTGAAAGTAAATTAAAAAATAATACCACAAAGCAGGTTTTTGGAAAACATCTTAAAAATGAGTAAAAATAAGGAGCAACATTGTCAGGATTTATCATTCGAATTGTTATAGTTTCACTAATAATCAGCATCAAATCAACCGATAATTCTCACAAAAATGAATTTTTCAACATTCGTTTTTGCCCTTTGTCTTATTGTTGTAACAACTAACGCTCTGAGTTAACCTGCCGACCAAGGAATCATCCGAAGATAAGATGTGAGTAGGGCTGGGCAAAACCGTATCGTTGCGAATTTAAATCTGATTCGAATAATTTTTTCGAATCGGGTTGATTCGTAAAAATAAAAAAAATATCCTTTTTTTACTATTACTATTATGGTCTCCATTATGATGATTAGAAAATATACAGCTGTAAATTTCAAATATTAGCATAAACTGACTTAAAAGCGATGTATTTATTTTCATTTCAATGGCAAAATACAAGCGATTTTGGACAAATTTGGCCTTTTTCGATGTCAAGTTTCATATTTAAAGTGAAAAAAGATATGTTTAATCGAACGTAACCCTTTTAATATCAAACAAAAAATATATATAATAATGAAATCAAGGAGATGAATATATGCAGTTACATTTTTATCAAAAAATCAAAACCATTTTTTTATATTATTAAATATAGAGAGCGATATGATACAGGTAAAGCCAAATCACTTTCGGTAATTTTGGTTTTGAGCTTTGTCAGTAATTCTCTTGTTCATATTAAGTTGTCCTTTCCAACCTCCAAAGCGATTTTATTTAAACAAATTGAAACAACAACATTAAATTGAAGCAAACAAAAATCATGTTTTGCTTTGATTAGTTAAGATTCAATATACATTACACAGCTTGTAAAGAAAATAGTAAAACTAAATTGGCGTCCAATTTAACTTTATTTAATAATTCAAACACTACAAAAATGCATCAAAATCACTGGTTTCTGACAGTAATTATACTTGACGCTATTTAAAAAAATTCAAAATTGATTTTTTTGATCAAATATGGGGTGTTGAGGGAACGCACCACGAAGGTGCGATCCATCAACACCCCATAATAGGCATAAATCTCATCATCGTGGCGTTTTGTTAACTTTGAAACATGCAATTACTGCAAATGACCAATCAATTCTATTTACTTTTGTCACAGTGTACTCTGAGCAAGTCCAAAAGTAACTCCGAAAAAAATTGACAAAACACCCGCATAATCCGCCAAATAGTTATATTTCTTTTACACGCTTTTTTGGGATGAGCGAGGCCAGATAATCGATCAGTGTTAGTGTTTTTGACAACTTTTTTCTATTAAAATTCGCTCAAAGCAAGGTTTGCACGGTGGTTGCATACGTATCATACATAAAAGTCTCCTGAAACAACTAGTGTGCAGAGAGCTACATAACTATAGGAATGAATCTAATATATAGATCTTCACACCTAAATGATAGTTATTGACAGGGGTGTTCAGCCATTCAGAACAACACAATCAGGAAAACAAGGCGAGGGTAATAATTTTCCAAATTTGGGAAGATCGAGGCTCGTTTTGACACTGTGGATCCACAGTAAATGGTTGCAAAGCATTTCAGGTTTGTCCATCTGTGGCTCACAATTGGTGAAATAAAGGATCAGTGTTACAAATGTAATAATATCAAATATTTTCTTCCGACGCTGCTTTGACCACGATATTAATAAATTACAAACTTACAATCAGTCCACAACTCAATGCCTACTTTAGCTTAATTGTACCCATTTCCCTTATATACAATATAATTAATATTTTAACATATTATAACTTTATAAACAAAAAGTTGAATAATGAAGCATAAATATTATAAACAATTGTTTTAATAATATAGATATTTTGAAACTCTCTTCCTCCAATATTTTCAATGATAAATTGTTGGTTCGGGAGAAGGAAAAATTGGACAAACTAAGTTTCTTTTGCAATAGTTCTTGATGATTTTCTGAAAAATACGAATGAGATGAAAACAAGCACTGTAACAAAAATACAGTAAAGTTTCTGGTCGTTTGCAGAAATTGCATATTTGAAAAGTTAAAAAAACGTCATTTTGATGAGATTTATACCAATTATGGACTGTGGATATCCCGTACCTAGGCGATGCATTCCATCAACACCCCATCTTTGGCCAATGAAGTCGATTTTGAATTTTTTTCAATGCCGCAAAGTAAAATGACTGTCAAAGATCAGTGATTTTGTTGCATTTTTTGATACAGTGAGGTTAGAAAGTGACTAGGAAGGGACGTTTTAATTCATATCAATCTTAATTAGAAATTATTTAAATCGGTGGCAAATCGACAGAAATCTTACAAAATATTGTCGAATTTTCTTATTTTAATCACGAAATACAGTTAAAATGTTTTTCCTTTCGGTCGTTTGCTTGTATCATTATTAACAACATGAGTAAAAAAACATGAATCGCATAAAAGAGACATTAACTTTTTAAGTGTATTCATTTTTTTATTCGTTTCAAAAAAATTATTGGAACCAGAATTGAAATCTAAACGGAAGTCGGAAATTCTACTGAACCATACCATATTAAGCAAGCATGTACAATAAACAAATAACTTACATATTCATATTTCGGAATGCAAACTCCAGCAGGTGGATGATCAACATCTTCTGAAGAACAAAGAGGTTTTTGGGCACATACAAGTGGTTTATTAGAATCACATTCTCCTTCTATTCCCCACAATCCACCACACGATTCTCCATTTTGTTTGGAACAAACATCACAACAACTAAAAGGAACGTGAAAAATTATAACATTATAAGAAGAATTATTCTTTATTTGTCGAAATGTGATATAAAATTCAAAATTTGATTTTTCTGCCGTTATCTGAAATGAATATGATACACTTGAAAAATGCAAGTTGAAATATACATACCCACATATTCCTTTAACGAGACTGACTCCTTTCCTACATTTTATCTTCGGGCAATCTTCAGGACGACATTCTGGGAAACAACTCAGTGCATTTGTTGTTGCAACAAACAGACATAAAACAATGAGAATTGCTGATGAATTCATTTTAGTTAAATTTATTTCTTAATGAACAAATGCTAACAATTGACTTTTACAAATTTAATATTTTTAAAATTCGATAGTGAAATAATGACGAGTCTCAAGCAATTTGCGCCATTTTATACTCATTTTCGAAAATATTTATTTTTTCCTTTCAATTATTCTATATGTTTTGTATCCCTCACTTCTAAATATAGGCATCATCAATGAATATCTTATGCACGTGAACTGTGTCACAGCATAATACCGAAGTTTCATTTCAAATCACAAAAATTTGAACAATGACAAAATTTATTTTTGAAGTGTAACATTTTTACAATATAATCTACTTTCTCATCACTTGAGTGTGCGAAAATTTGACGTCAGGATTTTGTCAAATTATCGGCTCTTAGAATACCCGGAGGCATAAAAGTAAAGTTTAACTCATGTTTCTCATGTTTAAAGCGAATTGAGAGAAGTATCACGAGCGAAACTTGAACATCCTGATCAATATTTTTGAAATAATCTTTATTATTTTAAATATTCCCCTTCTTACAAACGTGGAATATTCAACAGATAATTAAATGTACGTTAAATAAAAGCAAAATATTTTTTTTCAATATAAAGTGAGGAAGCTTCAGAAAGCTCGAAGTAAGGCCGAAAGAAGCGCCTAGAAGGAAAAAAAATGACAAAGAGTTCCTCCAAGATAAAGTGCCAGTAAACACTCTAAGTGGAGAGCATCCGATACAGAACTAAATTTCCATGATAAATTGCAATAAGTGGTATCTCCCTGGGCGATGATAAAACTATCTTCCATTAACATATGAAAGCATATTAAATTAGAAAATAATTTTTTATTTGTTGTTATTTCTATTCAACTAATTCCGGAAAAAAAACTTTCATGAAAATATAGAGTAGAAAAGTAAAAATAAGATTGTAGAAAACAATTATTAAAAACTTTCATAATTGCAAGTGTTTGCCAGCAGGTATATTCATGTTAGAGAATAAAATAAGCATAATTAGTGAACAAACTCTTCCCACTGCAAAAACTCTTTCCAAAAAGGCAACGAAATCACTGGTCTTTGACACTAATTTTACTTTGCTGTATCGAAAAGAAATTCAAAATTTGACTTTTTTGGCCTGATAAGGATTGATGGGAACGGTCCATCAATAGCCCATAATTTGCATAAATTCCATCAAAATGACGTATCTAAAAGTTTAGAAATATGAAATTACTGCGAATGACCAGTAAATTTACTCTACTTTTTTACAGCGTATACTGTCAAAGTTTCAAACAAAATTCTTTAGGACTGATGATTTAATGCGCAAAGTATCGCTTGATAAAGAAATATTAACTTTATGGGCTAATTTTATCACTTAACTTTACCAATTATCTGAAATTCCACCACACTGTATTCACACTGTTAAAGCATGATTCGTGTATGGCACATACTTGACTTGAGAGTTTTGAAGAGACTTTTCAAAGTAAGACACTATGGACTCAGAAATAGGGTATGATGACCGGGATTATAAGTGACTCAAGCGAAATTTTTTGAAAAAGTTTTTTTTTAAAACGTAAAATTAATTATCGTCATAAACAATATGACGTTCCTAGAATATGTTGACAATGTCGATGAAACAATGAGACGTAAATATTATCACGTACAGAGTATATCAATCTATATTTAGAAGTTTTCTCGAAAATTTCCAAAAAATGAAAAAAAAATATGAAGAAAATAAATTACCGAAATTTTCTATAAAAAGGCAGCGGCATCGTTCAAATCCCATCAGTATTTCAATATTGAATATTAGAAATTGCAAAAGTCGGAAAAACTCAAGAGATAGTATTTGTTAAAAAATGAATTCAGTAACAATTCTAACTGCTTTATGTCTTTTTGTTGCAACAACAAATGCACTAAGTTGTTTACCAGAATGTCGCCCTGAAGATTGTCCGAAGATAAGATGTAAAAAAGGAGTCAGTCTTGTGAAAGGAGTATGTGGGTATGTACATTTTATATTAAGCTGTTTTGTCATAAATGATTTCGTGCAAGGAATTTTTTTAAATTAAAAAATTTATCCTTTTAATTGGGGTATTTTGATAAAATATGTCTATATGAATATGTATAATAATATCCTGTTTTTAAATGGGCTGAGAGAAAAAATGACGGAGATACAAGATTCAAATATTAAGAAGAAATAAGTTTTGTTTTTCTTTTGTCTATTAAAAAATAATTTTTTATCAACAATTTCATCTAATATTATATACATTTTAGTTGCTGTGACGTATGCTCGAAACAAAAAGGTGAATCGTGTGGTGGATTGTGGGGAATTGAAGGACAATGTGATCCTAAGAAATCACTTGTATGTGCACAAAAACCTATCTGTTCTTCAGATGATATCGATTATATCAATCCACCTGCTGGAGTTTGCATTCCAAAATATGAATATGTAAGTTTTAACTGTTCTTCATAATGTATAAGTAGAAAGAACCGTTGTTTACTGTTGTAGCCATTGTTGTTGTATATTTTGTTTCCAATATGAGATAATTCCTGCTATGGTAAATATTTTGTAATCTTTTTCTCTTTCTAAAATTTATTACTTGTTATTGATTATTTAATCTTATATATATGTTTATATTTTTTCAGAGAATCATCAAGAAATATTGCGAGAAAGATTTAGTTTGTCCAGTTCCTCCTCCTCCTGAGCCAACAATTTATTATTAAATACGTTACAAGAGGAATTGCAGCTTTTAGCATACATATTTATTGTTTTTAATATTTATGTTAAATAAACTTCGTTAAGCAAATAATAAAAGTTATATAAGAACATATTTAAAACGTGGTTACACTATGTTGCATAATTGATTGTTTATTGAATAAAAATTCAATCCACGCAAACACTTTGTATTATCAAGGTGTTGGTATTAGGAATGTACGTATACTGTTATCGATATCAGAGTGAATCGATTCTGAAGTTATGGGTATTGTCCGGAAAGTGTGAAAATAAATGTCAAGTAACAAGTCATATTTAAAAGTTTAGCGAAGTATAAGAACACGTCATACATGCGTCACATCAAGCAAATAGATATGCCTGGTTCTAAAGCTATATTCGCTTATTACCCGATGTTTTAAATAACTATGTAAATTCCGCAGCAAGGTTTCAGTTTCAATTCCAGTGTAAACATGGCCTCTTTATAGGTCTTCATCGCAATGGTTCGGCGTTTAATGCATAATTGCATCAATTTTTTTAAACTAGCTATGTGTTTAAGTTTAGATATTTAAAAAGTTTTAGCCTAATGTATTTTAAATGCAGAACTACGGAAATAAATGTCGCAAACCCCCTTACGTGACAACCGTTTATATTCATAAATGTTGGTATGGAGACGAGAGATCTTCTATGACCTACAAATCCAAATTTGTCTAAAAATACGACGATTTGGCAATAGTTTGACATGCTTATTATATACCTGATATACTTGTGATGTTGGGGTCTAAGTTTTATCACAGATGTTTAATTTACTGATCGAGATGCTTCATACTAAATTGTGAACTTTAATGTAAATATAACTTAAAATCTCAAAACATTTGCATTTGCCTGGCACAAATCGATATTTTACATATGAATAAAAAAAATAAATATTTTCTTTTGCAAAAACAATTTTTGGGCACTAACGTATATGATAAAAATATTAATAATGTTCTGCAAACCACTTTAACAAAAGAGCAGTAAATTTACTGCTTATTTGCAGTAATTTCATATTTCAAAAATTCGAAACGAGCATTTGGCTGGTTATAAGCACTTGATAGATTGCATTCTTAGTTGACCTTACTTACTAACGTTCATTGCTGGAAAATTCGATTATATAGTTATGTTTTTATATGAATAAGCAAAACTACAGTCACACAACGTTAAATCATATTGGTTTTTCGAATTTTATATAAAAAAATTACAATTTAACAACTCGTATATTTCGATATCAAAAACGGAAAGGATTCCGGTTGCATACTTTTTAGCTTCTCACCCTATTAAAAAAATTAAACTTAAACTGTTGAATTCCACAGTTTAATTCTATTTTTTTTTAAATAGGGTGAGATGATAAAAAGTATGCAATTGAAAACCCTTTCTGTCTTCCAACAACAATATTCGATAATAAGACAGTGGAATCATTAATAACATTTCATATTTTTATCCTACTTGTTACAAAAATAAATACTCCTAAAATAAAAATTATTTACGATCGCACCCAAAATAAAATAATATGAGTAATATTAATTACGAAAGTAATTAGAATAGCCTCAGGGGGCTAAGGCGTTTGTATTAGCTTTGAATTATTACGCATAGAACCACGTTACGTGAAAACGTTAAAAGAATAAAACGCTATCAGAAAGGAAATTACGTGAAAATATGTTATCGTTTCAATGCTAATCGTCTGAGTTAACCTGCCGACCAAGGAATCGTCCGAAGATAAGATGTAAGTAGGGCTGGGCAAAACCGAATCATTGCGAATTTAAATCTGATTCGAATAATTTTTTCGGATCGGGTTGAATCGTAAAAATAAAAATATCCTATTTTTACTATTACTATTATAGTCTCCATTATGATGATTAGAAAATATACAGCTACAAATTTCAAATATTAGCATAAACTGACTTAAGAGCGATGTATTTTCATTTCAATGGCAAAATACAAGCGATTTTGGTCAAATTTGGCCTTTTTCGATGTCAAGTTTCATATTTAAAATGAAAAAAGATATGTTTAATCGAACGAAACCCCTTTTAATATCAAACAAAAAAATAAATAATAATGAAATCAAAGAGATGAATATATACAGCTACATTTTTATCAAAAAATCGAAACCATTTTTTTATATTATTAAATATAGAGAGTGATATGATACAGGCAAAGCCAAATCGCTTTCGGTACTTTTTGTTTTGAGCTTTGTCAGTAATTCTCTTGTTCATATTAAGTTGTCCTTTCCAACCTCCAAAACGATTTTATTTAAGCAAATTGAAACAACATCATCAAATTGAAGCAAACAAAAATCATGTTTTGTTTTGATTAGTTAAGATTCAATATACATTACACAGCTTGTAAAGAAAATAGTAAAACTAAATTGTCGTCCAATTTAACTTTATTTAATACTTCAAACACTGTAAAAGATGCAACAAAATCACTGGACTTTGACAGTAATTCTACTTGACGGTATTTGAAAAAATTCAAAATCAATTTTTTGATCAAATAGGGGGTGTTGAGGGAACGCACCGCGAAGGTGCGGTCCATCAACACCCCATAATTGATAAAGCATAAATCTCATCATCGTGGCGTTTTGTTAACTTTGGAACATGCAATTACTGCAAATGACTAGTAAATTCTATTTACTTTTGATACAGTGTACTCTGAGCAAGTCCAAAAGTAACTCCGAGAAAAACTGATAAAACACCCGCATAACGCAACAAATAGGTATATTTCTACCACGCGCGACGGAAAACCCAAAAAGGGAATTCAGTTAAGCACATTTACATATTTCATTGAAGTGTAGTGACCAAAAGCGTGCTGTAAAATTTAATAAAAAGTTACCACAAATAATAGTATATATACTTTGATTAAAACGACTAGGTATCCTGTCCTCCCATCCATATGACAAATTTGACAGGAATACTGCACTTCAATAAAATATGTAAATGTGCTTAGCTGAATTCCCTTTTCGGGTTTGGATATTTTTGGGGGTTTTGGGTTCCTGGCGAATTTGTCATGTAGATGGGAGGACAGAATACCTAGTCGTTTTAATCAAAGTATATATACTATGATTTGTGGTAACTTTTTATTAATTTTTACAGCACGCTTTTGGTCACATAAGTATTTTGAATACCAGACGCCAATATTTTTAAGAGCACGGAAACTATCAAACATTTTTGCTCGCTATTATCCAGTCCCAATGATTCTGTCGGGGCGCCGGAGAGGGTAAATCATTTTTTAGAGTAAACCTTTGGGTTGAGCGAGGCCAGATAATCGATCTGCGTTAGTGTTATTGACAACTTTTTTTTATTAAAATTCGCTCAAAGCAAGGTTTGCACGGTGGTTGCATACGTATCATACGTAAAAGTCTGCTGAAACAACTAGTGTGCAGAGAGCTACATATCTACAGGAATGAACCTAATATATAAATCTTCATCCCTAAATGATAGTTATGGACAAGAGTGTTTAGCCATTCAGAACAACACAATCAGGAAAACAAGGAGAAGGTAATGATTTTCCAAATTTAGAAGATCGAGGCTCGTTTTGACATTGTGGATCCACAGTAAATGGTTGCAAAGCATTTCAGGTTTGTCCATCTGTGGCTCATAATTGGTAAAATAAAGGATCAGTGTTACAAAAGTAATAATATCAAATATTTTCTTCCGACGCTGCTTTGACCACGATATTAATAAATTACAAACTTACAATCAGTCCACAACTCAGTGCCTACCTTAGCTTAATTGTACCCATTTCACTTATATACAATATAATTAATATTTTTACATATTATAACTTTTATTAACAAAAAGTTGAATAATGAAGCATAAATATTATAAACAATTGTTTAAATAATAAAGATATTGTTAAAATTCTCTTCTTTCAATATTTTCAATAATAAATTGTTGGTTCAGGAGAAGGAAAAATTGGACAAACTAAGTTTCTTTTGCAATATTTCTTGATGATTTTCTGAAAAATACGAATGAGATGTAAACAAGCACTGTAACAAAAATACATTAAATTTATTGGCCATTTGCAGTAATTGCATATTTGCAAAGTTAAAAAACGTCATTTTGATGAGATTTATACCAATTATGGACTGTGGATAAGCCGCACCTATGCGATGCATTCCATCAACACCCCATCGTTGGCCAATAAAGTCGATTTTGAATTTTTTTCAATGCTGCAAAGTAAAATGACTGTCAAAGATCAGTGATTTTGTTGCATTTTTTGATACAGTGAGGTTAGAAATGGACTAGGAAGGGGCGTTTCAACTCATATCGATCTTAATTAGAAATTATTTAAATCAGTCGCGAGTCGCCAGAAATCTTACAAATTATTGCCGAATTTTCTGATTTTAATCACGAAATACAATTAAAATGTTTTTCCTTTCGGTCGTTTGCTTGTATCAATATTGGCAAAATGAGTAAAAAAACATGAATCGCCTAAAAGAGACATTAACTTTTTAAGTGTAATCATTTTTTTACTCATTTCAAATAAATATTCGAACGAGAATTGAATTCTAAACGGAAGTCGGAAATTCTATTGAACCGTACAATATTAAGCAAGCATGTACAATAAACAAATAACTTACATATTCATATTTCGGAATGCAAACTCCAGCAGGTGGATTGATATGATCAACGTCATTTGAAGAGCAAAGAGGTTTTTGTGCACATACAAGTGATTTCGTAGGATCACATTCTCCTTCTATTCAGCACAATCCACCACAGGATTCTCCATTTTGTTTGGAACAAACTTCACAACAACTAAAATGAACATGAAAAATTATAATATTATAAGAAGAATTATTCTTTAATTGTCGAAATGTGACATAAAGTTCTAAATTTAATTTTTCTGCCGTTATCTGAAATGAATATGAATTTATTTTTATGAATTCTCAAACAAATGCATTAATTAAAATAAGGTTTACTTGGAAAATGCAAGTTGAAATATACATACCCACATATTCCTTTAACGAGACTGACTCCTTTCCTACATTTTATCTTCGGACAATCTTCAGGACGACATTCTGGGAAACAACTCAGTGCATTTGTTGTTGCAACAAACAGACATAAAGCAATGAGAATTGTTGATAAATTCATTTTAATTAAATTAAGTTTATTTCTTAGTGAACAAATGCTAACAATTGACTTTTACAAATTTAATATTTTTAATAGTGAAATAATATTCGATAGTGAAATAATGACCAGTCTCAAGCAATTTGCGCCATTTTATACTCATTTTCGAAAGAATTTATTTTTTCTTTTCTTTTTAATTATTCTATGTGTTTTGTAACCCTTACTTCTAAATATAGGAAGCATCAATGAATATCCTACGCAAGTGAACTATGTCACGGCATAATAACGGAGTTTCATTTAAAATCACAAAAATTTGAACAATGACAAAATTTATTTTTGAAGTGTAACATTTTAACAATATTATCTACTTTCTCATCACTTGAGTTTGTGAAAATTTGACGTCAGGATTTTGTCAAGTTACCGGCTCTTAGAATACCCGGAGGCATAAAAGTAAAGTTTAACTCATGTTTCTCATGTTTAAAGCGAATTGATTGAAATATCACGAGCGAAACTTGAACATCCTGATCAATATTTTTGAAATAATCTTCCTTATTTTCAACATTCGCCTTCTTACAAACGTGAAATATTTAGCAGATGATTAAATGGACGAAAATTGAAACAAAATATTTTTCTTCATTGGAAAGTCAGGAAGGTTTAGGAAGCTCGAAGTAAGGCCGAAAGAAGAGCCCAAAAAAAATGACAAAGAGTTCCTCCGAGATAAAGTGACAGTAAATGCACTCTAAGTAGAGAACATCCCATACAGAACTAAATCTCCGTGGTAAATTACAGTGAGTGGTATCTCTCCTGGGCAATGATAAACTGTCTTCCACTAACATAGAAAAACAAGTAAAATTAGGAAATATTTTTTTCATACGTTGTTATTTCAATATTTCTATTTATCTAATTCTGAACTAGAACTTTTATGAGAATATAGAGCTCTGAGGAAAAAGTAAAAATAGGACAGTAAAAACCATTATCAAAATCTTCCATAATTGCAATTGTTTGCCAGCAGATATATTCATGTTAGAGAATAAAATAAGCATAAACAGTGAAAACGAACTCTTCCCACTGCCAAAACTTTTCCCAAAAAGGCAACAAAATCACTGGTCTTTGTCACTAATTTTACTTGGCTGTATTAAGAAGAAATTCAAAATTTGACTTTTTTGGCCTAATATGGATCGACGGGAGCGGTATATCAACAGCCCATAATTTGCATAAATCGCATCAACATGACGTATCTTAAATTTTATAAATATGAAATTACTGCAAATGACCAGTGAATTTACTGTACTTTTTACAGTGTATACTTTCAACGTTTCAAACAAACTTCTTCAGGGCTGTGGTGATTTAAAGCAAAGTATCGCTTGATATAGAAATATTAACTTTATGACATAATTTTATTACTTACTTTCAGCAATTATCTAAAATTGCACCACACTTTGTTTATACTGTTAAAGCATGATTCGTGTATGGCACATACTTGACTGAAGCTGAAAGGAGTTTTGAAGAGACTTTTTAAAGTGCGACACTATGGACTAAGAAATAGGGTATGATGACCGGAATTATAAGTGACTCAAGCGGGATTTTTTAAACAAGTTGTTTTCGAAAACGTGAAATTAATTATCGTTAAAAACAATATGACGTTCCTAGAATATGTTGACAAAGTCGATGAAACAATGAGACGTAAATATTATTACGTACAGAGTATATCCATCTATATTTAGAAGTGTTCACGAAAATATCCAAAAAATGAAAATAAATATGAGGAAAAAAAATTACCGAAATTTTCTATAAAAAGGTAGCGGAATCGTTCAAATCCCATCAGTATTTCAATATTGAATATTAGAAATTGCAAAAGTCGGAAAAACTCAAGAGTTAGTATTTGTTAAAAAATGAATTCAGTAACAATTCTAACTGCTTTATGTCTTTTTGTTGCAACAACAAATGCACTAAGTTGTTTACCAGAATGTCGTCCTGAACATTGTCCGAAGACAAGATGTAGAAAAGGAGTCAGTCTTGTAAAAGGAGTATGCGGGTGTGTACATTTTATATTAAGCTGTTTTGTCATAAATGATTTAGTGCAAGAATTTTTTAAATTGTAAAATTTATCCTTTCAATTAGGGAATTTTGATAAAATATGTCTATATGAATATAAATAATAATATCCCGTTTTTTAATGTGCCGTCAGAAAAAGGGGAAAAATTATGAGATACCTAAGTTTTGTTGTTCTTTTGACTTTTGAAAATAATTTTCTATCAATAATTTTATCTAATATTATATACATTTTAGCTGCTGTGACGTATGCTCGAAACAAAAAGGTGAACCATGTGGTGGATTGTGGGGAATTGAAGGACAATGTGATCCTAAGAAATCACTTGTATGTGCACAAAAACCTATCTGTTCTTCTGATGATATCGATCATATCAATCCACCTGCTGGAGTTTGCATTCCAAAATATGAATATGTGAGTTTATGTGTTCTTCATAATGTATAAGTAGAAAGAACCATTGTTTGCTGTTGTAGCCATTGTTGTTGTATATTTTGTTTACAATATAAGACAATCCCTACAACTTTATGATTAATGTTTTATTTTGTAATCTTTTCTCTTGGTATTTATTACTTGTTATTGATTATTTATTTTAATAAATATATATGTTTATATTTTTTTCAGAGAATCATCAAGAAATATTGCAAAAAGGATTTAGTTTGTCCAGTTTCTCCTCCTCCTGAGCCAAAAATTTATTATTAAACACATCACAAGAGGAATTGCAGCTTCTAGCATACATATTTATTATCATTGTTTTTAATATTTATGTTCAATAAACTTTGTTAGGCAAATACTAAAAGATATAAAAGAACATACTTACAAAAGTGGTTACACTATGTTAAATAATTGATTATTTATTGAATAAAATTCAATCCACGCAATCTCTTTGTATTATCTAAGTGTATCTATTAAGAATGTACTTATACTGTTATCGATATTTGAGTAAATCAATATTCATTCGTTCGTTAACAAGTTTACACTTTGCACGAGCTCTGCATCTTATAAAACCATATTGCCCAAAGGAACCTAAAAATATTTTGAAGCAAAAGATTGCCCAGAGTCGGTTTCAGGAAAAGTAAAAATGGACACTGGCGTGTTGTTAGCGTATGCTTTCTTTCATTCTTTAATTTTATACTATACAAATGAGTGTAAAATAAAACAAACATGAAACACACGTATGTGTAAACCTAAGACTAAAGGAATTTTCGTCACATGTAACATTCGAATGAGCAGCACCTCAAAAAGGGCCGGCACTGTAACAAAAGTACAGTAAATTTACTGGCCTTTTGCAGTAGTTGCTTATTTCCAAAGTTAAAAAACGCCATGTTGAAGAGATTTATGCCAATTATTTACGCCTTCGCGGTGCGTTCCACCAACACCCCACAAATGACTATAAAAGTCAATTTTGAATTATTTTCAATAGTGCCAAGTGAAATTACTGCGAAATACCAGTGAATTTGTTGCATTTTTGTTACAGTGTGCCCACATCAAGCTATGGAAATCTTTACCCCTATTGGTGGTTAATTATAACAACAACTTACAGCTACATTGCTCTTCGCCAAAGAAATACAGTAAATAATTTACTCAAACATTAGTTGGTATTTTAATAAATCCTTATTGCACTTATATAAGGTAGAGAAATACACTCTAACCTAGTGGTCATCATGTATATTGCATATTGATGATTTTGGGCAAGTCCGGCTCGATAACTTATGCATACCACTCAACGTAATGCCTTTCGTAGTATGATCCGAAGAGTAAAGGTCATATCTTTGCCACAATTTAACGTTGCTTAGGGCAGATGCATTCATTGCACTTTATCATGGTGATTCAGAACCGTTTGAGATGTTTTTCGTTTACAGTGCAGTTACTGGTACTATGTCTTTTAGTAGATCTTTACTTTTAAGTGACCTATAGATGGTTCCTTTTAGACGCTGCTTCCGGTCTTACTAAGAATGAATTGCAAAACATCTAACCTTGTCCGTCTATAAGCTACTACTGCTCAGAACGATTCATTCCAAGTAATATCTAGAAATAATAATTTTGTTCTCTATTCTCCTTCAGGATTTAAAATATTTTTTACTTGAATTATCAAGTCATTTTTAAGTGGTGCGATGTCCGACAGTCAAAGATAGTAAATGTTGCTGAAAACTGTGACAGGAAGTCGTTTACTAGTCGTTTGCTTGTATAAAATGGCATGCGAGACGCTTCAAATTTTCTCATAAAGATAGGGAATAGGCATTTTGACGCAAAAAATCTAAATTCATAAAATAAATTAATGTTTACTAGACGCCTAATATTCAAAATTCCGTTAACGCTACAATGGCATTTAGGCCATTATGTTGATTACTAAGAAGTTCCTACCTTCCCATTTTGCGCTATTTGTTTTAATTAACATTACTGAGTAATATCATTGTTAAAAAAGCGATGATCCATTTTTCCTACAGTGTTCCTTGTAGAATGTGAGTCGTGGTTTAGTTATTAAGTTGTTTTGAAAAGCATGCTAAAATTTAAACAACTTAACGTTTTGACGCAATTCTCTACGATAAAAAGATATTGTTTCCACGACCGGACTCACAACTGACTGGAATAAATTCCGATTTGAATGGATTCAAATGTCCAAATGAAGCAGCCAGCCCAAATTACAAGGTTACCAGAATTTGAAAAAAAATAATATCCCAATGCAATGCTATTTATTATTAAAGACAATTCAAACCTTTTCACATGGAATACTCTATTCAAACATCGAGGCAATGTTTCAGTCTGTCATTAGAAATTGTCTCATGGAATATTTATTGGCATTATAGCTGAAACGAAGCGAAACGAATCCGATGAAAAAGCCAAATCCAGGGATCAAAAATCAATTTGATTAAAATGTTTAAACAATCGCAATTTCAAAAATTCGCTGGCAACTAATTTTTTGCATCTTCTACTTCGTTAGACAAAAGCCTGTGATAGATAGCACTGTCTAGAAGCGATCTATCAGTGGCTTGTGTTTAACGAAGCAATATTTTTTCCAAGATGAAAAATTAGTAATTTTTTGAAAAAAAATTGTTGTGAACCAAGCATTAATTTAGTTCATCTATTATTAGAACATGGCTGTTAAAAATAACCACATACAAATGCTAGCATTCTTCCTCTTTATTGTTCGCTGTAATAAATTGTTGGTTCAGAAGAAGGAGGAGGGACCGGACAAACTAAATCGTCCTCGCAATATTTATTGATGAATCTCTGAAATTAGATGAATATCATGTCAATCGGATTTTAAGTGCTACTAAATTCAACAAAATAAAATTATATTGAATTGATTGGAAAGTATATTGCCTCTTAAAGTTTGTTAATGGTTTAACAGTTTCGTAGCACAATGTTTCTTTGTCTAAATTACAAAGGTAAATTGTAATATTAAAAACCAAACTTTGGAATTCGTTTTTATGAAATTCGCAATTCGGTCCGATTTGACAAAATATTCCAAATCAGATTTAAATTTCAAAAAATATTGTTTTGACTAGACTTATAAACGGTACTAGAAATGTAGCAATAGCAACGTACTAAGTAGAATGCAGTGAATAGTATCTTCCATGTGCGATTACGGCTGGGCAAAATCGAATCATTGTATCGAATCATTGTATCGATTCTGATTTGAATAAATTGGTCTTCGAATCGATTCGAATCACCGAATCGGAATACCCATCCCTAATTGTGACCCAAAGTTGGATTGCACAAAACAAAATGGACGCGTTAGTTCATCACATCATAATGATCACGAGGATAACTGAAATGGCCTCTGAGGGCTCTTTCGAATAAGGATATACTTGTAATAAAAAAATTATTCCTAGGTCAACAGTGAAATTAGAATTATGAGAAAGGGCAAATAGGTGAAAAAAAGTATACTTCTTTGCTTTCGCCGTTCGGTTCCTGGTAAATGACGCCATGAAAATATGAGATAGGAAAAATAGTGAAAAAAGTTCTGTTTTAGAAAAATATCACAAAAATATCTAAAAGATCGAAGGAGTATTGTAATTATCATTATTACATTTTTTTTGGAATAATCTTCAAATTCGATCAATCTTGTATAATATGTTGCTTTTACCTCCTTGAAATCTTTTAACAATATAAAAGATCAATATATAAGATGATAGATATCAAAGTATAATTAATGATAACTTTCCTTTGCACATTAAAATCATTTAAATATATGACCACGAAAAATTTCCAATTGTCTAATAATGCACCTAACAACTTTATTGTTAACTCCTTATGTGTTTAAATTTGGATGTTTAAAATTTTTAGCCTAAGGTATTTTAAGGATAGAACAAAGGAAATAAATGTCGTAAACCCCCTAACGTGAAAACCGTTTATATTCATAAATGTTGGTACGAAGACGAGAGTTCTTCTATGACCTACAAATTAGACTGATCGCAGCATTCAAAGTTGTCTAAAAATAACGACGATTTGGCAATGATTTGACATGTTTATTACATACCCAATATACTTGTGATGTTGGGGTCTATGTTTCATCACAGATCTTTAAATTTACTGACTGAGATGCTTTATACACTAAATTGTGAACTTTGGTGTAAAGAGAACTTCCAAACTCAAAACCTTTTCATTTGTGTGGAACGAATCGATATTTTACATATTAATGCATATCTTTGCAAGAAATTGTTTTGGGAACTAACGTATATGATGAGAATATTTATAATCTTCCGCGTATCATTATAACAAAAGAGAAGTGAATTTACCAGTTATTTGCAGTAATATATATCATATTCCAAAAATTTTCCAACATTCGAAACGAACGTTTGGCTAGTTATGAGCACTTGATAGATCGCATTCTCAGTTCTTCTTCTTAATAGGTCGAGATGATGAAAAATGTGCCACCGAAATCCTTTCTGTCTTCCAACAACAATATTTGATATTGAGACAGTTGAATAATTAATACCATTTCATATTTTTATCCTACTCGTTACAAAAATAAAAATTGTTTACGACCGCACCCAGAATATAACAATGAGTCATATTAATGACGAAAGTAGTTAGAATAGCCTCAGGAGTTAAGGTGTTTGTATTAGTTTTTAATTATTACGCATAGAACCACGTTGCGTGAAAACGTGAAAAGAATAAACGCTATCAGAAGAGAAATTACGTAAAAATATGTTATTTATGTTTCGTTTCCCGAATTAGTAAAAATTTATACATAAAGGTAAAGCACACATCGTTTTAATGCTAATCGTCTACTTTCCGATTTCAACGTGAAAGTAATTAAAAAAAAAATAACCCAAAGTAGATTTTTGAATAACATCTTAAAAATGAGTAAAATAAAAGGAAATAAGGAGCAACATTGTCAGGATTTATTATTCGAATTGTTATAGTTTCACTAATAATCAGCATCAAATCAACCAATAATTCTCACAAGAATAAATATTTCAACATTCGTTATTGCTCTATGTTTTATTGTTGCAACAACTAACGCTTTGAGTTGTCCTGAATGTCGACCAAGAAATCGTCCGAGGATAAGATGTAAGTAGGGCTGGAAAAACCGAATCATTGCGAATTTAAATCTGATTCGAAAAAGGGAATTAAGCTAAGAATATGTGCATATTTCAGCGAAGTGTAGTATTCCTGGCAACTGCGTCAGGAAGACGGTAGGACAGGATACCACCTAATCGCTTAAATCAAAATATATATACTATAATTTGTGATCACTTTTTGCTAATTTTTACAGCACGCTTTTGGTCACATAAGTATTTTGAATACCAGACGCCAATATTTTTAATAGCACGGAAACTATCAAACATTTTTGCTCGGTATTATCCTGTCCCAATGATTCTGTCGGGGCGCCGGAGAGGGTAAATCGTTTTTTAGAGAAAACCTTTGGGTTGAGCGAGGCCAGATAATCGATCAGCGTTAGTGTTATTGACAACTTTTTTTTTTATAAAAATTCGCTCAAAGAAAGGTTTGCACGGTGGTTGCATACGTATCATACGTAAAAGTCTGCTGAAACGATTAATGTGCAGAGAGCTACATAACTACAGGAATGAACTTAATATATAAATCTTCATCCCTAAATGATAGTTATTGACAAGAGTGTTTAGCCATTCAGAACAACACAAAGATCGAGGCTCGTTTTGACACTGTGGATCCACAGTAAATGGTTGCAAAGCATTTGAGGTTTGTCCATCTGGGGCTTATAATTGGCGAAATAAAGTTACAAATGTGTTACAAATGTAATAATATCAAATATTTTCTTCCGACGCTGCTTTCATCACGATATTAATAAATTACAAACTTACAATCAGTCCACAACTCAGTGCCTACTTTAGCTTAATTGTACCCATTTCACTTATATACAATATAATTAATATTTTTACATATTATCACTTTTATTAACAAAAAGTTGAATAATGAAGCATAAATATTATAAACAATTGTTCAAATAATATAGATATTGTGAAACTCTCTTCCTCCAATATTTTCAATAATAAATTGTTGGTTCAGGAGAAGGAAAAATTGGACAAACTAAGTTTCTTTTGCAATATTTCTTGATGATTTTCTGAAAAATACGAATGAGATGTAAACAAGCACTGTAACAAAAATACAGTAAATTTACTGGTCATTTGCAGTAATTGCATATTTGCAAAGTTAAAAAAAACTTCATTTTGATGAGATTTATACCAATTATGGACTGTTGATAGACCTAGACGGTGCGTTCCATCAAAAGTCTTTGGTCAATACAGTCGATTTTGAATTTTTTTCAATGCCGCAAAGTAAAATGACTGTCAAAGATCAATGATTTTGTTGCATTTTTTGATACAGTGAGGCTAGAAAGTGACTAGGAAGGAACGTTTCAATTCATATCGATCTTAATTAGAAATTATTTAAATCCGTTGCGAGTCGCCAGAAATCTTACAAAATATTGTCGAATTTTCTGATTTTAATCACGAAATACAATTAAAATGTTTTCCTTTCGGTCGTTTGCTTGTATCAATATTAACAACATGAGTAAAAAACATGAATCGCATAAAAGAGACATTAACTTTTTAAGTGTATTCATTTTTTTACTCGTTTCAAAAAAATTATTGGAACCAGAATTGAAATCTAAACGGAAGTCGGAAATTCTACTGAACCGTAGAATATTAAGCAAGCATGTACAATAAACAAATAACTTACATATTCATATTTTGGAATGCAAACTCCAGCAGGTGGATTGATATGATCACCATCTTCTGAAGAACAAAGAGTTTTTTGGGCACATACAAGTGGTTTATTAGGATCACATTCTCCTTTTATTCCCCACAATCCACCACAAGATTCTCCATTTTGTTTGGAACAAACATCACAACAACTAAAAGGAACGTGAAAAATTATAACATTATAAGAAGAATTATTCTTTATTTGTCGAAATGTGACATACAATTCTAAATTTGATTTTCCTGCCGTTATCTGAAATGAATATGAATTTATTTTTATGTATTCTCAAACAAATGCATTAATTAAAATAAGATTTACTTGGAAAATGCAAGTTGAAATATACATACCCGCATATTCCTTTAACGAGACTGACTCCTTTCCTACATTTTATCTTCGGACAATCTTCAGGACGACATTCTGGGAAACAACTCAGTGCATTTGTTGTTGCAACAAACAAACATAAAACAATGAGAATTGTTGATGAATTCATTTTAATTAACTTAAGTTTATTTCTTAGTGAACAAATGCTAATAATTGACTTTTACAAATTTAATATTTTTAATATTCGATAGTGAAATAATGACGAGTCTCAAGCAATTTACGCCATTTTATACTCATTTTCGAAAGAATTTATTTATTTTTTTCTATTTTTAATTATTCTATATGTTTTGTAACCCTCACGTCTAAATTTCATCAATGAATATCTTACGCACGTGAACTATGTCACGGCATAATAACGGAGTTTCATTTAAAATAACAAAAATTTGAACTATGACAAAATGTATTTTTGAAGTGTAACATTTTTACAATATTATCTACTTTCTCATCACTTGAGTTTGTGAAAATTTGGCCTCTGGATTTTGTCAAGTTAGCGGCTCTTAGAATACCCGGAGGCATAAAAGTAAAGTTTAACTCGTGTTTCTCATGTTTAAAACGAATTGATAGAAATATCACGAGCGAAACTTGAACATCCTGATCAATATTTTTGAAATAATCTTTATCATTTACAATATTCCCCTTTTTACAAACGTGAAATATTTAACAGATGATCAAATGTACGATAAATAAAAGCAAAATATTTTTCTTCAATAGAAAGTCAGGAAGGTTAAGGAAGCTCATAGTAAGACCGAAAGAAGCGCCCAAAAGAAAAAAAATGACAAAGAGTTCCTCCAAGATAAAGTGCCAGTAAACACTTTAAGTGGAGAGCATCCCATACAGAACTAAATTTTCATGATAAATTGCAATAAGTGGTATCTCCCTGGGCGATGATAAAACTATCTTCCATTAACATATGAAAACATACTAAATAAAAAAATAATTTTTAGTTTGTTGTTATTTCTATTTAACTAATTCCGAAAAAAACTTTCAAGTAAATATAGAGTTATGAGAAAAAAAGTAAAAATAAGACTGTAGAAAACAATTATTAAAAACTTTCATAATTGCAAGTGTTTGCCAGCAGGTATATTCATGTTAGAGAATAAAATAAGCAAAATCAGTGAAAACAAACTCTTCCCACTGCCAAAACTGTTTCCAAAAAGACAACGAAATCACTTGTCTTTGACACTAATTTTACTTGGCTGTATTGGAAAGAAATTCGAAAATTTGACTTTTTTGGCCTGATAAGAGTTGATGGGAACGGTCCATCAATAGCCCATAATTTGCATAAATCCCATCAACATGACGTATCTAAAATTTTAGAAATATGAAATTACTGCGAATGATCAGTAAATTTACTGTACTTTTTTACAGTGTATACTGTCAACGTTCCAAACAAAATTCTTTAGGACTGTGGTGATTTAATGCAAAGTATCGCTTGATAAAGAAACATTAACTTTATGGGCTAATTTTATTACTTAACTTCGTCAATTACCTAAAATTGCACCACACGGTATTCACACTGTTAAAGCATGATTCGTGTATGGCACATACTTGACTTGAGAGTTTTGAAGAAACTTTTCAAAGTGAAACACCATGGACTCAGAAATAGGGTATGATGACCGGAATTATAAGTGACTCAAGCGGAATTTTTTGAAAAAGTTGTTTTCGAAAACGTAAAATTAATTATCGTCAAAAACAATATGATTTTACGAGAATATGTTGACAATGTCGATGAAATAATGAGACGTAAATATTATCGCGTACAGAGTATATCCATCTATATTTAGAAGTGTTCACGAAAATATCCAAAAAATGAAAAGAAATATGGGGGAAAAATTACCGAAATTTTCTATAAAAAGGTAGCGGAATCGTTCAAATCCCATCAGTATTTCAATATTGAATATTAGAAATTGCAAAAGTCGGAAAAACTCAAGAGTTAGTATTTATTAAAAAATGAATTCAGTAACAATTCTAACTGCTTTATGTCTTTTTGTTGCAACAACAAATGCACTAAGTTGTTTACCGGAATGTCGTCCTGAAGATTGTCCGAAGATGAGATGTAGAAAAGGAGTCAGTCTTGTAAAAGGGGTATGCGGGTGTGTACATTTTATATTAAGCTGTTTTGTCATAAATGATTTCGTGCAAAGAATTTTTTTAAATTGCAAAAAATTGTCCTTTTAATTAGGGTATTTTGATAAAATATGTCTATATGAATATGTATAATAATATCCTGTTTTTAAATGGGCCGTGAGAAAAAATGACGGAGATACTAGATTCAAATATTAAAAAGAAATAAGTTTTGTTTTCCTTTTGTCTATTAAAAAATAATTTTTTATCAACAATTTCATCTAATATTATATACATTTTAGTTGCTGTGACGTATGCTCGAAACAAAAAGGTGAATCGTGTGGTGGATTGTGGGGAATTGAAGGACAATGTGATCCTAAGAAATCACTTGTATGTGCACAGAAACCTATCTGTTCTTCAGATGATATCGATCATATCAATCCACCTGCTGGAGTTTGCATTCCAAAATATGAATATGTGAGTTTTAACTGTTCTTCATAATGTATAAGTAGAAAAAACCGTTGTTTACTGTTGTAGCCATTGTTGTTGTATATTTTGTTTCCAATATGAGATAATTCCTGCTATGGTAAATGTTTTGTAATTTTTTTTCTCTTTCTAAAATTTATTCCTTGTTATTGATTATTTAATCTTATATATATGTTTATATTTTTTTCAGAGAATCATCAAGAAATATTGTGAGAAAGATTTAGTTTGTCCAGTTCCTCCTCCTCCTGAGCCAACAATTTATTATTAAATACGTTACAAGAGGAATTGCAGCTTTTAGCATACATATTTATTGTTTTTAATATTTATGTTAAATAAACTTCGTTAAGCAAATAATAAAAGTTATATAAGAACATATTTAAAAAGTGGTTACACTATGTTGCATAATTGATTATTTATTGAATAAAATCCAATCCACGCAAACACTTTGTAATATCTAGGTGTTGGTATTAGGAATGTACGTATACTGTTATCGATATCAGAGTGAATCGATTCTGAAGTTATGGGTATTGGCCGGAAAGTGTGAAAATAAATGTCAAGTAACAAGACATCTTTAAAAGTTTAGCGAAGTATAAGAACACGTCATACATACCCTTTTTCTAATTTTGGCACGTTGGATTGCTGCCATAAGTATGTTTTGCTTTTCACGATCAAGCAAATAGATATGCCTGGTTCTAAAGCTATATTCGCTTATTACCCGATGTTTTAAATAACTATGTAAATTCCGCAGCAAGGTTTCAGTTGCAATTTGTGTGTAAACATGGCCCCTTTATAGATCTTCTTCGCAATGGTTCGGCGTTTAATGCATAATTGCATCATTTTTTCTAAACTCGCTATGTGTTTAAGTTTAGATATTTAATAAGTTTTGGACTAATGTATTTTAAATACAGAACTACGGAAATAAATGTCGCAAACCCCCTCAGGTGACAACCGTTTATATTCAGAAATGTTGGTATGGAGACGAGAGATTTTCGATGACATACAAATCCAAATTTGTCTAAAAATACGACGATTTGACAATAGTTTGACATTCTTATTAAATACCTGATGTACTTGGGATGTTGGGGTCTATGTTTTATCACAGATGTTTAAATTTGCTGATCGAGATGTTTTATACTAAATTGTGAACTTTAATGTAAATATAACTTAAAATCCCAAAACATTTGCATTTGCCTGGCACAAATCGATATTTTACATATGAATAAAAAAAAAATAAATATTTTCATCTTTTGCAAAAACAGTTTTTGGGCACTTACCTATATGATAAGAATCTTAATAATGTTCTGCTAACCACTTTAACAAAAGAGCAGTAAATTTACTGTTTATTTGCAGTAATTTCATATTTCAAAAATTCGAAACGAGCATTTGACTAGTTTTGAGCACTTGATAGATCGCATGCTTAGTTGACCTTACTTACTAACGCTCTTGGGTGGAAAATTCGATTAAATAGTTATGTTTTAATATGATCAAACAGATCTACATTCAAAAAACGTTAAATCTATTGCCTTTTTCAAATTTTACATAAAAAATTACAATTTAACAACTCGTATATTTCGACATCAAAAACGGAAAGGATTTCGGTTGCATTCTTTTTAGCATCGCACCCTATTAAAAAAATTAAACTTAAACTGTTGAATTCAACATTTTAATTTTAATTTTTTTTTAATAGGGTGAGATTATAAAAAGTATGCAACCGAAATCCTTTCTGTCTTCCAACAACAATATTCGATATTGAGACAGTGGAAAAATTACTAACCGTTCATATTTTTATCCTACTTGTTACAAAAATAAATGCTAAAATAAAAATTATTTACGATAGCACCCAGAATATAACAATGAGTAATATTAATGACAAAAGTAATTAGAATAGCCTCAGGAGTCAAGGTGTTTGTATTAGTGTTTAATTATTACGCATAAAACCACGTTGCGTGAAAACGTGAAAAGAATAAAATGTAATCAGAAAGGGAATTACGTAGAAATATGGTTATTTAAGTTTCGTTTTCCGAATTAGTAAAAATGTATACATAAAGGTAAAGCACACAACGTTTTAATGCTAATCGGCTACTTTTAGATTTTGACGTGAAAGTAAATAAAAAAATAAGCTAAATGTCAAAACGAAGGTTTTTTTAAAAATCTTAAAAATGAGTAAAAATATGGAGCAACATTGTCGGGATTTAGCATTCGAATTGTTACAGTTTCGCTAATAATCAGCATCAAGTCGACCACTAATTGTCATAAAAAAGAATTTCTCAACAACCATAATCGGTCTATGTCCTATTGTTGTAAAAGGTACAAAAAGAAAAAAGGGGTGAATCATGCAGTGGATTTAGAGGAGCAATTTTCGTGACTATTTGATGAGCGGGTTGAAACGATAACTTCAAACAAATTGCCAAATCCTTTTCGGCAAAGTATATAAACTATTATTTGTGGTAAGTTTTACCAAATTTTACAGCACACTTGTGGTCACATAAATAATTTGAGACACCGATATTTTAATAGCACAGAAAATTCGTTCAAAGCTTCCAAGAGACACTATCATACCTGAAAGTCTCCTGAAACAACTAGTGTCCACAGAGCTACATAACTACAGGAATGAAGGAAAAAATTAAAATCTTCTTCTCTAAAAGATATTTATTGACACGAGTGTTCAGCTATTTAGAACAACATAATCAAAAAATCAATGCGAAGGTAATGTATTCCCAAGTTCCTACTAAAGATATCACACAGTGTATGGATGTGAAACATCTCAGGCTTGGTTCATCTGTTGGCCATTGTTGGCAAAATAATGGGCCAGTGTTACAAAGGACATAATACCAAATTTTTATAAACGACGCTGCTTTGACCACGATATTGATGAATTAGAAACTCACAATCAGCTTACTATCAAGTGCCTACTTGCTGAATTGTACCCATTTCAATTATATAGAAATATATTTAACATTGTTACATATTATCACTTTCATTAAAAAAAAAATGAGTAATGAAGAATAAATATTTTAAATAATTGTTTTAATAATATAGATATTGTGAAATTCCCTTCTTTCAATATCTTCAATAATATATTGTTGGTTCATGAGAAGGAGGAATTGGACAAACTAAGTCTTTTTTGCAATATTTCTTGATGGTTCTCTGAAAAATACGAATGAGAGTTAAAAACTAGCACTATAACAAAAGTGCAGCAATGAGTTAAAAAACACCATTTGGATGAGATTAACACTAAATATGGGCTCTTGATGAATCGCCCTTAGCGGTGAGTTCCATCAACACTCCATTTTAAGTAAATAAGTCGATTTTGGATTTTTTTCAACACCGCAAAGTAAAAATACTGTCAAAGACCAGTGATTTTGTTGCATTTTTTGTTACAGTGAGGTTAGAAAGTGACTAGGAGGTGACATTTCAATTCGAAGCTTCAAATCGATCTTAATTAGAAATTATTCAAATCAGCCGCGAGTCGCCAGAAATCTTACAAAATATAATCGAATATTTTGATTTAATCACGAAATACAATTAAAATGTTTTTCCTTTCGGCAGTTTGCTTCTGTCATTATTGGCGACATGAGTGGAAAACGTAAATCCTATAAAAGATACATTAACAATTATTAATAGCAATAATTTATTTTTTCAACCCGTTCAGAATTAAATTGTAAGCGGAAGTCGGAAGTTGTAGTGAACCGTAAAATATTAAGCGAGCATATCGAATAAACAAATAACTTACATATTCAAATTTCGGAATGCAAACTCCAGCAGGTGGATTGATATGATGAACATCTTCTAAAGAGCAAAGAGGCTTTTGTGCACATGCAAGGGATTTATTAGGATCACATTCTCCTTCCGTTCTCCACAATCCTCCACATGATTCACCTTTTTTTGGAACAAACATCACAGCAACTGAAATGAACATGAAATATTATAATAATATAAGAAGAATTATTTTTTAATTGTCGAAATGTAACACAAAATCCTAAGTTTGATTTTTCTTTCATTGTCTGAAATGAATATGAATATTTTTATGACTTCTAAAACAAATACATTAATTAAAATAAGGTTTACTTGGAAAATGCAAGCTGAAATATACATACCCACATACTCCTTTAACGATATTGACTCAAACAACTCAGTGCATTTGTTGTTGCAACAAACGACATAAAACAAAGAGAATTGCTGATGAATTTTTTTATTAAGTTAAGTTTATTTCTTAGTGAACAAATGCTAACAATTGACTTATACGATTTTAATATTTTTAAGTTGCGCCAAGTTATACTCATTTTCGAAAGATTTTTTTTTCTTTTTTCGAATTAATCTATATGTTTTGTAACGCTCACGTCTAAATATAGGAAACATCAATGATTATCTTCCGTACGTGAACTTTGTCACGACATAATAACGGAGTTTCACTTAAAGTCACGAAAATTTGACCATTTAGTCTTGTCAGTGAACGCGGTTCTGTTATTCTCGACATTATTTTCACGTTTCCGTAAAAGACGGAATAAAAAATTTATTCTCCCGAGCGAAATATATCCATGTATATTGTATATTGTTGTGGCAGTCAAAATGTTTTATTATAATATCTTTTGTTAAGGATGGGTCATTGATGGATCGCGTCACCTAGCCGCGGTCCGTCTGTGGCTTATACTAGACAATATTTATATTTAAACTCTAACCTTCTTGCAATATCTCAACACATTAGTTTGTGAAAGTTTGACGTCATGATTTTGGCAATTCATTCTTAGAATACCTGGAGGCTCAAAAGTAAAGTTTAACTCATGATTAAACGAAGTGCTAGACATATCACGAGCGAAACTTGATCATCCTTCCCAATGTTTTTTTAATAATTCATATTCCACTTCTTACAAACGTAAAATATGGAATAGGTGATCGAAGTTTCGATAGATATAAACAACATATTTTTTCTATAGAAGTTTACTCGAAGTAAGGCCGAAGGCAGCGCCTAAAAGGAAAATGACGAAACGTTCCTCCAAAATAAAGTGCCAGCCTATGCACTCTATGTGGAGAAAATCCCATACAGAGCTAAACCTCCATAGTTAATTGCAGTAAGTGGTATCTCCCCTGGGCGATGATGAAACCATCTTCCACTAACCCATGAAAACGTACTAAATTAGGAAAATTATTTTTTATAATGTTGTTATTTCTATATCTCCAATTATCTAATTCTGGACAAAAATTTTTTCGTAAATATAGAGTTATAAGAAAAAAAGTAAAAATAAGACAGTAAAGAACAATTATCAAAATCATTCCTAATCGCAAGTGTTTGCCACCAGGTATATTTGGGCTAAAGAATAAAATAGGAAAAAATGCTGAATTGAGTTGTTGATGGAACGCACCTTGAAGGTTCAGGCTAAATTTTGATTATCTTTATTGTGATAATTTTATTACCTAACTTCCGCAACTATCTACAATTGCACAACGCTCCGCACACACTGTTAAAGCATGATTCGTGTATGGCACATACTTGAATAAAGCTGAAAGGAGTTTTCAAGAAAGTTTTCTAAGTAGGACACCATGAACTCCGAAATAGAATATGATCACCGGCAATATAAGTGACTCAAGTAAGATTTTTTAAGTTTTTAACCTGTTTTCGAAAACGTGAAATTAATCATCGTTAAAAACAATATGACGTTCCTAGAATATGTTGACAATGTCGATGAAACAATGAGACGTGAATATTAACACGTACAGAGTATATCCATCTATATTTAGAAGTTTTCTCGAATATATTCAAAAAATAAAAGAAAAAAAATTACCGAAATTTTCTATAAAAAGGTAGCGGAATTGATCAAATCCCATCAGTATTTCAATATTGAAAATTGCAAAATAAGTCAGAAAACTCAAGAGTTTGTATTTGTTAAAAAATGAATTCAGTAACAATTCTAACTGCTTTATGTCTTTTTGTTGCAACAACAAATGCACTAAGTTGTTTACCAGAATGTCGTCCTGAACATTGTCCGAAGATAAGATGTAAAAAAGGAGTCAGTCTTGTGAAAGGAATATGCGCGTATGTACATTTTTATTAAGTTGTTTTATCCTAAAAGATTTAATTTAGTAAAAAAAAAACGTTTTCAATTGTGAAATTTATATTTTGAATTATTTTTGAATTTTGATAAAATATGTCTATATGAATATGTATATTAATATTCTGTTTTTAAATGTGCCATCAGACAAAGAGGCAAAATTGAGAGATCCTAGATTTAGATATTAAGAGGAATTAAGTTTTGTTCTTCTTTTGTCTATTAAAAATAATTTCTATCAATAATTTTATCTAATATTATATACATTTTAGTTGCTGTGACGTATGCTCGAAACAAAAAGGTGAATCATGCGGTGGATTGTGGGGAATGGAAGGACAATGTGATCCTAAGAAATCACTTGTATGTGCACAAAAACCTATCTGTTCTCCACCTATTAAATTCAGCCCTCCTCCAGGAGTTTGCATTCCAAAACATGAATATGTAAGTTTTATTCCGCTCACACGTGTTTTTCATAATGTATAAGTAGAAAGAACCATTGTTTACTGTTGTAGCCATTTTTGATGTATTCCCTACAACGTTATGGCTACCTTTTGTTTTGTAATCTTTTTCTCTTTTTAAAATTTTATAGTTGTTATTGATTATTTATTCTTATATATATCTTTATATTTTTCAGAGAATCGTCAAGAAATATTGCAAAAAAGATTTAGTTTGTCCAGTTCCTCCTTCTCCTGAACCAACAATTTACTATTAAATACATTACAAGATTAATTGTAGCTTTTAGCACACATAATATTTATCATTGCTTTTAATATTTATGGTCAATTAAGCAAATAACAAAAGACTTAAAAGAACATATTTAAAAAAATTATGTGGTTATGCTATGTTGCATAATTGATTATTTATTAAATAAAATCGAATCCACGCAAACACTTTGTATTATCTAGGTGTGAGTATTAGAAATGTACTTATACTGTTATCGATATGAGTGAATCGCCTCTGAATTTATCGGTAAGGAAAAGGATCCGGAAAGTGTCAAAATAAATGTCAAGTAACACGAAATCTTTGCAAGTTTTGCCATATATAAAAACACGCCATACACGCTTTTTTTGTATTTTCGGCACGTTGGATTGCTGCCATTTTGTTTTTCTTTTCACGATGAAGAAAATAGATATGCCTGGCTCTAGGGCTATATTTGCTTATTATCCAATGTTGTTAGTAGTTATGTGAACACCCACAACAAGTCCTGGATTTTCAGAGTAAACATTTTAGACGTAAACATGGAAGTCTTCTTCGCAATGGTTCGGCGTTCAATGTAATATTGCAAAAAGTTTTTTTGTTTTATCTTGCATCAATTTCTTGTGAATTAGGACAATAAAAACCCGAAGAAACTATTAAAACATTTTCAATTACCTTGTTAGGCCAATACAAACCAAAGAGTCACGTGTAAACGAAACGGACTTTATTTCACAGTATGCAATCAACTATGTTTACAATTATATCTGGTTACGAGATTTGCCTCGCGTTTCCCATTCCATCCGATGAGGAACACATGAGATTATCGAGCAAAGTCCCAAGGTTGTGGGTTACAGTGCCCTGCCCATGGGCAGCAGACATGTATTGCTCATTGAACCTTTCGTCGATCGTGAACATACTTCATTGGGATTCGAACCCGCGTCATTCGTTATGTTCGGCAGCTATCTTCGATTTCACCACGTCACCGCGGCCCATGTATTTCCATGTATGGTCCGTATATTTCCAATAACTCCAACCCTTTCACTCGAAAGAATTTATTATCACGATAAATTTTGATTGCCTAATAATTCATCTAACAACTTTATTGTTAACTCGTTATGTGTTTAAATTTGGATATTCAAAAATGATTAATAAAAAAATAAAATGATAAAAGAAGTATGCAACCGAAATCCTTTCTGTCTTCCAACAACAATATTTGATTTTGAGACAGTGGAATAATTAGTTGTATTTCATATTTTTATCCTACTTGTTACAAAAATAAATACTCCTAAAATAAAAATTATTTGCTATCGCACCCAGAAGACACCAATGAGTCATATTAATGACAAAAGTAATTAGAATAGCCTCAGGAGTCAAGGTGTTTGTATTAGTTTTTAATTATTACGCATAGAATGACGTTACGTGAAAACGTGAAAAGTATACAACGCTATCAGAAAGGAAATTAGATAAAAAATATGTTATTTAAGTTTCGTTTTCCAAATTCTTGAAAATTATACATATAGTTAAAGCAACACATCGTTTTGATGCTAATCGCCTACCTTTAGATTTCAACGTGAAAGTTATTTAAAAAATAAGCCAAATGTCAAGAAGTATACTTTTGAAAAACATCTTACAAATGAGGAAAAATAAGAATCAGGATTTATCGTTCGAATTGTTACAGTTTCACTAATAATCAGCATCAAATCGATCAATAATTCTCATGAAAATGAATTTTTCAACATTCGTTTTTGCTCTATGTCTCATTGTGGCAACAACTAACGCTTCGATTTGTCCTGAATGCCGACCAAGGAATTGTCCGAAGATAAGATGTAAGTAGGGCTGGACAAAACCGAATTATAATATTCGAATAATATTTTAAAAATCGGATTGAATCGTAAAAATAACAAATATCCCATTTTTTCTATAACTATTATATACTCCATTATGATGATTAGAAAATATACAGCTACAAATTACAAATATCAGTATAAACTGACTTAAAAGGGATTTATTTTCATTTCAATGACAAAAAACAAACAGTTTTGGTCAAATTTGACGTTTTTGGACGTCAAGTTTCATATAAAAAATGAAAAAAGATATGTTTAATCGTACGAAACCCTTTTTAATATCAAACAAAAACAATATATAATATTAAAATCAAAGATATGAATATGTACAGCTTCATTTTTACAAAAAAAATCAAAAGTATTTTATATATATTATTAAATAGAGAGAGTGATATGATCAGGCAAAGTCAAATCACTTTGCTTTCTTTACTTTTTGTTTTGAGCTTTATCAGTAATTCTCTTGTTGAATTAAGTTGTCCTTTCCAACCTCCTTGATTAGTTAAGATTCGATATACATTACACAGCTTATAAAGAAAATAGTAAAACTAAATTGTCGTCCAATTTAACTTTTTTTAATAATTCAAACACTTCAAAAAATGCATCAAAATCACTGGTTTCTGAGAGTAATTCTACTTAACGCTATTTAAAAAAATTCAAAATTGATTTTTTTATCAAATATGGGGTGTTGAGGGAACGCACCACGAAGGTGCGGTCCACCAACACCCCGTAATTGGCATAAATCTCATCATCGTGTCGTTTTGTTAGCTTTGAAACATGCAATTACTGCAAATGACCAGTAAATTCTATTTACTTTTGTTACAGTGTACTCTGAGTAAGTTCAAAAGTAACTCCGAGAAAAATTGATTAAGTACCCGCATAATCCGCCAAATAGTTATATCCCTACTACACGCGACGGTGAACCCAAAAAGGTATTATGCTAAGCACATTTACATATTTCATCGAAGTGTAGTATTCCTGGCAACTGCGTCATGAAGATGGAAGTACAGGATACCACCTAATCGTTTTAATCAAAGTATATATACTATTATTTGTGGTAACTTTTTACTAAATTTTACAGCACGCTTTTGGTCACATAAGTATTTTGAATATCAGACGCCAATATTTTTAATAGTACGGAAACTATCAAACATTTTTGCTCGGTATTATCTTGTCCCAATGATTCTGTTGGGGCGGCCGCGAGGGCCTAATGAACCTAATATTTAAATCTTCATCCCTAAATGATAGTTATTGACAATAGTGTTTAGCCATTCAGAACAACACAATCAGGAAAACAAGGCGAAGGTAATGATTTTCCATATTTAGAAGATCGAGGCTCGTTTTGACACTGTGGATCCACAGTAATTGGATGCAAAGCATTTCAGGTTTGTCCATCTGTGGCTCATAATTGGTGAAATAAAGGATCAGTATTACAAATGTAATATTATCAAATATTTTCTTCCGACGCTGCTTTGACCACGATATTGATAAATTACAAACTTACAATCAGTCCACAACTCAGTGCCTACCTTAGCTCAATTTTACCCATTTCACTTATATACAATATTATTTTTACATATTATAACTTTTATTGACAAAAAGTTGAATAATGGAGCATAAATATTATAAACAATTGTTTAAATAATAAAGATATTGTGAAACTCTCTTCTTTCAATATTTTCAATAATAAATTGTTGGTTCAGGAGAAGGAAAAATTGGACAAACTAAGTTTCTTTTGCAATATTTCTTGATGATTTTCTGAAAAATACGAATGAGATGTAAACAAGCACTGTAACAAAAATACAGTAAATTTACTGGCCATTTGCAGTAATTGCATATTTGCAAAGTTAAAAAACGTCATTTTGATGAGATTTATACCAATTATGGACTGTGGATAAGCCGCACCTATGCGATGCATTCCATCAACACCCCATCGTTGGCCAATAAAGTCGATTTTGAATTTTTTTCAATGCTGCAAAGTAAAATGACTGTCAAAGATTCAGTGATTTTGTTGCATTTTTTGATACAGTGAGGTTAGAAATGGACTAGGAAGGGACGTTTCAATTCATATCGATCTTAATTAGAAATTATTTAAATCAGTCGCGAGTCGCCAGAAATCTTACAAAATATTGTCCAATTTTCTGATTTTAATCACGAAATACAATTAAAATGTTTTTCCTTTCGGTCGTTTGCTTGTATCAATATTGGCAAAATGAGTAAAAAACCACGAATCGCGTAAAAGAGACTTCAACTTTTTAACCAGAATTGAATTCTAAACGGAAGTCGTAAATTCTACTGAACCATACAATATTAAGCAAGCATGTACAATAAACAAATAACTTACATATTCATATTTTGGAATGCAAACTCCAGCAGGTGGATTGATATGATCAACATCTTCTGAAGAACAAAGAGGTTTTTGGGCACATACAAGTGGTTTATTAGGATCACATTCTCCTTCTATTCCCCACAATCCACCACATGATTCTCCATTTTGTTTGGAACAAACATCACAACAACTAAAAGGAACGTGAAAAATTATAACATTATAAAAAGAATTATTCTTTATTTGTCGAAATGTGACATAAAATTCAAAATTTGATTTTTCTGCCGTTATCTGAAATGAATATGATACACTTGAAAAATGCAAGTTGAAATATACATACCCACATATTCCTTTAACGAGACTGACTCCTTTCCTACATCTTATCTTCGGACAATCTTCAGGGCGACATTCTGGGAAACAACTCAGTGCATTTGTTGTTGCAACAAACAGACATAAAACAATGAGAATTGTTGATGAATTCATTTTAATTAACTTAAGTTTATTTCTTAATGAACAAATGCTAACAATTGACTTTTACAAATTTAATATTTTTAAAATTCGATAGTGAAATAATGACGAGTCTCAAGCAATTTGCGCCATTTTATACTCATTTTCGAAAATATTTATTTTTTCCTTTCAATTATTCTATATGTTTTGTAACCCTCACTTCTAAATATAGGAAACATCAATGCATATCTTACGCACGGGAACTGTGTCACGGCATAATAACGAAGTTTCATTTAAAATCACAAAAATTTGAACAATGACAAAATTTATTTTTGAAGTGTAACATTTTTACAATATAATCTACTTTCTCATCACTTGAGTTTGTGAAAATTTGACGTCAGGATTTTGTCAAATTATCGGCTCTTAGAATACCCGGAGGCATAAAAGTAAAGTTTAACTCATGTTTCTCATGTTTAAAGCGAATTGAGAGAAATATCACGTGAGACTTGAACATCCTGATCAATATTTTTGAATAATCTTTATTATTTTCAATATTCCCCTTCTTACAAACGTGAAATATTCAATAGATGATTAAATGTACGATAAAAAAAAGCAAAATATTTTTCTTCAATAGAAAGAAAGTCAGGAAGCTTCAGGAAGCTCGAAGTAAGACCGAATAAAGCGCCTAAAAGGAAAAAAATGACAAAGAGTTCTTCCAAGATAAAGTGCCAGAAAACACTATAAGTGGAGAGCATCAGAACTAAATTTCCATGATAAATTGCAATAAGTGGTATCTCCCTGGGCGATGATAAAACTATCTTCCATTAACATATGAAAACATATTAAATTAGAAAATAATTTTTTAATTGTTGTTATTTCTATTCAACTAATTCCGGAAAAAAAACTTTCATGTAAATATAGAGTAGAAAAGTAAAAATAAGACTGTAGAAAACAATTATTAAAAACTTTCATAATTGCAAGTTTTGCCAGCAGGTATATTCATGTTAGAGAATAAAATAAGCATAATCAGTGAAAACAAACTCTTCCCACTGCAAAAACTCTTTCCAAAAAGGCAACGAAATTACTGGTCGTTGACACTAATTTTACTTGGCTGTATCGAAAAGAAATTCAAAATTTGACTTTTTTGGCCTGATAAGGATTGATGAGAACGGTCCATCAATAGCCCATAATTTGCATAAATCCCATCAAAATGACGTATCTAAAATTTTAGAAATATGAAATTACTGCGAATGACCAGTAAATTTACTCCACTGTTTTACAGTGTATACTGTCAAAGTTTCAAACAAAATTATTTAGGACTGATGATTTAATGCAAAGTATCGCTTGATATAGAAATATTAACTTTATGGGCTAATTTTATCACTTCACTTCACCAATTATCTGAAATTTCACCACACTGTATTCACACTGTTAAAGCATGATTCGTGTATGGCACATACTTGACTTGAGAGTTTTGAAGAGACTTTTCAAAGTGAGACACTATAGACTCAGAAATAGGGTATGATGACCGGGATTATAAGTGACTCAAGCGAAATTTTTTGAAAAAGTTTTTTTTGATAACGTGAAATTAATTATCGTCAAAAACAATATGACGTTCCTAGAATATGTTGACAATGTCGATGAAACAATATCAGTATATCAATCTATATTTAGAAGTTTTCTCGAAAATTCCAAAAAATGAAAAAAAAATATGAGGAAAATAAATTACCGAAATTTTCTATAAAAAGGCAGCGGCATCGTTCAAATCCCATCAGTATTTCAATACTGAATATTTGAAATTGTAAAAGTCGAAAAAACTCATAAGTTAGTATTTGTTAAAAAATGAATTCAGTAACAATTCTAACTGCTTTATGTCTTTTTGTTGCAACAACAAATGCACTAAGTTGTTTACCAGAATGTCGTCCTGAATATTGTCCGAAGATAAGATGTAGAAAAGGAGTCAGTCTTGTAAAAGGAGTATGTGGGTATGTACATTTTATATTAAGCTGTTTTGTCATAAATGATTTCGTGCAAAGAATTTTTTAAATTGCAAAATTTATTCTTTTAATTAGGGTATATGTTTTGTTTTTCTTTTGTCTATTAAAAAAAGCATTTTTATCAACAATTTCATCTAATATTATATACATTTTAGTTGCTGTGATGTATGCTCGAAACAAAAAGGTGAATCGTGTGGTGGATTGTGGGGAATTGAAGGACAATGTGATCCTAAGAAATCACTTGTATGTGCACAAAAACCTCTCTGTTCTTCAAATGATATCGATCATATCAATCCACCTGCTGGAGTTTGCATTCCAAAATATGAATATGTGAGTTTTAACTGTTCTTCATAATGTATAAGTAGAAAGAACCGTTGTTTACTGTTGTAGCCATTGTTGTTGTATATTTTGTTTCCAATATGAGATAATCCCTGCTATGGTAAATGTTTTGTAATATTTTTTTCTTTCTAAAATTTATTACTTGTTATTGATTATTTAATCTAATATATATGTTTATATTTTTTTTTTCAGAGAATCATCAAGAAATATTGCGAGAAAGATTTAGTTTGTCCAGTTCCTCCTCCTCCTGAGCCAACAATTTATTATTAAATACGTTACAAGAGGAATTGCAACTTTAAGCATACATATTTATTGTTTTTAATATTTATGGTAAATGAACTTCGTTAAGCAAATAATAAAAGTTATATAAGAACATATTTAAAAAGTGGTTACACTATGTTGCATAATTGATTATTTATTGAATAAAATCCAATCCACGCAAACACTTTGTATTATCTAGGTGTTGGTATTAGGAATGTACGTATACTGTTATCGATATCAGAGTGAATCGATTCTGAAGTTATGGGTATTGGCCGGAAAGTGTGAAAATAAATGTCAAGTAACAAGACATCTTTAAAAGTTTAGCGAAGTATAAGAACACGTCATACATGCCCTTTTTCTAATTTTGGCACGTTGGATTGCTGCCATAAGTATGTTTTGCTTTTCACGATCAAGCAAATAGATATGCCTGGTTCTAAAGCTATATTCGCCTATTACCCGATGTTTTAAATAACTATGTAAATTCCGCAGCAAGGTTTCAGTTGCAATTTTTGTGTAAACATGGCCCCTTTATAGATCTTCTTCGCAATGGTTCGGCGTTTAATGCATAATTGCATCATTTTTTCTAAACTCGCTATGTGTTTAAGTTTAGATATTTAAAAAGTTTTAGACTAATGTATTTTAAATACAGAACTACGGAAATAAATGTCGCAAACCCCCTCAGGTGACAACCGTTTATATTCAGAAATGTTGGTATGGAGACGAGAGATTTTCGATGACCTACAAATCCAAATTTGTCTAAAAATACGACGATTTGACAATAGTTTGACATTCTTATTAAATACCTGATGTACTTGTGATGTTGGGGTCTATGTTTTATCACAGATGTTTAAATTTGCTGATCGAGATGTTTTATACTAAATTGTGAACTTTAATGTAAATATAACTTAAAATCCCAAAACATTTGCATTTGCCTGGCACAAATCGATATTTTACATATGAATAAAAAAAAAATAAATATTTTCATCTTTTGCAAAAACAGTTTTTGGGCACTTACCTATATGATAAGAATCTTAATAATGTTCTGCGAACCACTTTAACAAAAGAGCAGTAAATTTACTGTTTATTTGCAGTAATTTCATATTTCAAAAATTCGAAACGAGCATTTGACTAGTTATGAGCCCTTGATAGATCGCATGCTTAGTTGATCTTACTTACTAACGCTCTTGGCTGGAAAATTCGATTAAATAGTTATGTTTTAATATGATCAAACAGAACTACAGTCAAAAAACGTTAAATCTATTGTCTTTTTCAAATTTTACAAAAAAAATTACAATTTAACAACTCGTATATTTCGACATCAAAAACGGAAAGGATTTCGGTTGCATACTTTTCAGCATCTCACCCTATTAAAAAAATTAAACTTAAACTGTTGAATTCAACATTTTAATTTTTATTTTTTTTTTAATAGGGTGAGATGATAAAAAGTATGCAACCGAAATCCCTCTGTCTTCCAACAACAATATTCGATATTGAGACAGTGGAATAATTACTAACATTTCATATTTTTATCCTACTTGTTACAAAAATGAATGCTCCTAAAATAAAAATTATTTACGTTAGCACCCAGAATATAACAATGAGTCATATTAATGACGAAAGTAATTAGAATAGCCTCAGGAGTCAAGGTGTTTGTATTAATTTTGAATTATTACGCATAAAACCACGTTACGTGAAAACGTGAAAAGAATAAAACGCTATCAGAAAGGAAATTACGTAAAAATATGTTATTTATTTTTCGTTTGCCGATTTCGCAAAAAAAGATACATATAGGAAAAGCATCACATCGTTTTAATGCTAATCGTCTACTTTTAGATTTTAACGTGAAAGTAAATAAAAAAATAACCCAAAGCAAGTTTTTGAAAAATATCTTAAAAATGAGTAAAAATAAGGAGCAACATTGTCAGGATTTATCATTCGAATTGTTATAGTTTCACTAATAATCAGCATCAAATCAACCAATAATTCTCACAAAATGAGTTTTTCAACATTCGCTTTTGCTCTTTGTCTTATTGTTGTAACAACTAACGCTCTGAGTTAACCTGCCGACCAAGGAATCGTCCGAAGATAAGATGTAAGTAGGGCTGGGCAAAACCGAATCATTGCGAATTAAAATCTGATTCGAATAATTTTTTCGGATCGGGTTGAATCGTAAAAATAAAAATATCCTGTTTTTACTATTCCTATTATAGTCTCCATTATGATGATTAGAAAATATACAGCTACAAATTTCAAATATTAGCATAAACTGACTTAAAAGCGATGTATTTTCATTTCAATGGCAAAATACAGGCGATTTTGGTCAAATTTGGCCTTTTTCGATGTCAAGTTTCACATTTAAAATGAAAAAAGATATGTTTAATAGAACAAAACCCCTTTTAATATCAAACAAAAAATATATATAATAATGAAATCAAGGAGATGAATATATGCAGCTACATTTTTATCAAAAAATCGAAACCATTTTTTTATATAATTAAATATAGAGAGTGATATGATACAGGTAAAGCCAAATCACTTTCGGTAATTTTTGTTTTGAGCTTTGTCAGTAATTCTCTTGTTCATATTAAGTTGTTCCTTCCAACCTCCAAAACGATTTTATTTAAACAAATTGAAACAACAACATTAAATTGAAGCAAACAAAAATTATGTTTTGTTTTGATTAGTTAAGATTCAATATACATTACACAGCTTGTAAAGAAAATAGTAAAACTGAATTGGCGTCCAATTTAACTTTATTTAATAATTCAAACACTACAAAAATGCATCAAAATCACTGGTTTCTGACAGTAATTATACTTGACGCTATTTAAAAAAAATCAAAATTGATTTTTTGATCAAATATGGGGTGTTGAGGGAACGCACCACGAAGGTGCGATCCATCAACACCCCATAATAGGCATAAATCTCATCATCGTGGCGTTTTGTTAACTTTGAAACATGCAATTACTGCAAATGACCAGTAAATTCTATTTACTTTTGTTACAGTCCAAAAGTAACTCAGAAAAAATTTGACAAAACACCCGCATAATCCGCCAAATAGTTATATTTCTTTTACACGCTTTCTTGGGATGAGCGAGGTCAGATAATCGATCAGCGTTAGTGTTATTGACAACCTTTTTTTATTAAAATTCGCTCAAAGCAAGGTTTGCACGGTGGTTGCATACGTATCATACATAAAAGTCTCCTGAAACAACTAGTGTGCAGAGAGCTACATAACTATAGGAATGAATCTAATATATAGATCTTCATACCTAAATGATAGTTATTGACAGGGGTGTTCAGCCATTCAGAACAACACAATCAGGAAAACAAGGCGAGGGTAATGATTTTCCAAATTAGGGAAGATCGAGGCTCGTTTTGACACTGTGGATCCACAGTAAATGGTTGCAAAGCATTTGAGGTTTGTCCATCTGTGGCTCACAATTGGTGAAATAAAGGATCAGTGTTGCGAATGTAATAATATCAAATATTTTCTTCTGACGCTGCTTTGACCACGATATTAATAAATTACAAACTTACAATCAGTCCACAACTCAGTGCCTACTTTAGCTTAATTGTACCTTATATACACTTATATACAATATAATTTAATTTTGTTACATATTATCACTTTTATTAACAAAAAGTTGAATAATGAAGCATAAATATTAAAAACAATTGTTTAAATAATATAGATATTTTGAAACTCTCTTCTTTCAATATTTTCAATAATAAATTGTTGGTTCAGGAGGAGGAAACATTGGACAAACTAAGTTTCTTTTGCAATATTTCTTGATGATTTTCTGAAAAATACGAATGAGATGTAAACAAGCACTGTAACAAAAGTTCAGTAAATTTACTGGTCATTTGCAGTAATTACATATTTGCGAAGTTAAAAAAACGTCATTTTGCTGAGATTTATACCAATTATGTACTGTTGATATGCCGTAACTAAACGGTGCGTTCCATCAACACCCCATCTTTGGCCAATAAAGTCGATTTTGAATTTCTTTCAATGCCGCAAAGCAAAGTGACTGTCAAAGATCAGTGATTTTGTTGCATTTTTTGATACAGTGAGGTTAGAAAGTGACCAGGAAGGGACGTTTCAATTCATATCGATTTTAATTAGAAATTATTTAAATCAGTCGCGAGTCGCCAGAAATCTTACAAAATATTGTCGAATTTTCTGATTTTAATCACGAAATACAGTTAAATGTTTTTCCTTTCGGTCCTTTGCTTGTATCAATATTGGCAAAATGAGTAAAAAACCACGAATCGCGTAAAAGAGACTTCAACTTTTTAACCAGAATTGAATTCTAAACGGAAGTCGTAAATTCTACTGAACCGTACAATATTAAGCAAGCATGTACAATAAACAAATAACTCACATATTCATATTTCGGAATGCAAACTCCAGCAGGTGGATTGATATGATCACCATCTTCTGAAGAACAAAGAGGTTTTTGGGCACATATCAGGTGGTTTATCAGGATCACATTCTTCTTCTATTCCCCACAATCCACCACATGATTCTCCATTTTGTTTGGAACAAACATCACAACAACTAAAAGGAACGTGAAAAATTATAACATTATAAGAAGAATTATTCTTTATTTGTCGAAATGTGACATAAAATTCAAAATTTGATTTTTCTGCCGTTATCTGAAATGAATATGAATTTATTTTTATGAATTCTCAAACAAATACATTAATTAAAATAAGGTACATTTGAAAAATGTAAGTTGAAATATACATACCCACATATTTCTTTAACGAGACTGACTCCTTTCCTACATTTTATCTTCGGACAATCTTCAGGGCGACATTCTGGGAAACAACTCAGTGCATTTGTTGTTGCAACAAACAGACATAAAACAATGAGAATTGTTGATGAATTCATTTTAATTAACTTAAGTTTATTTCTTAATGAACAAATGCTAACAAGTGACTTTTACAAATTTAATATTTTTAATAGTGAAATATTATTCGATAGTGAAATAATGACGAGTCTCAAGCAATTTGCGCCATTTTATACTCATTTTCGAAAATATTTCTTTTTTCTTTTCAATTATTCTATATGTTTTGTAACCCTCACTTCTAAATATAGGCATCATCAATGAATATCTTACGCACGTGAACTGTGTCACAGCATAATAACGAAGTTTCATTTCAAATCACAAAAATTTGAACAATGACAAAATTTATTTTTGAAGTGTAACATTTTTACAATTGATTTTGTCAAATTATCGGCTCTTGGAATACCCGGAGGCATAAAAGTAAAGTTTAACTCATGTTTCTCATGTTTAAAGCGAATTGAGAGAAATATCACGAGCGAAACTTGAACATACTGATCAATATTTTTGAAATAATCTTTATTATTTTCAATATTCCCCTTCTTACAAACGTGAAATATTCAATAGATGATTAAATGTACGATAAAAAAAAGCAAAATATTTTTCTTCAATAGAAAGAAAGTCAGGAAGCTTCAGGAAGCTCGAAGTAAGACCGAAAGAAGCGCCTAGAAGGAAAAAAATGACAAAGAGTTCTTCCAAGATAAAGTGCCAGAAAACACTCTAAGTGGAGAGCATCCTATACAGAACTAAATTTCCATGATAAATTGCAATAAGTGGTATCTCCCTGGGCGATGATAAAACTATCTTCCATTAACATATGAAAGCATATTAAATTAGAAAATAATTTTTTATTTGTTGTTATTTATATTCAACTAATTCCGGAAAAAAAACTTTCATGTAAATATAGAGTAGAAAAGTAAAAATAAGACTGTAGAAAACAATTATTAAAAACTTTCATAATTGCAAGTGTTTGCCAGCAGGTATATTCATGTTAGAGAATAAAATAAGCATAATCAGTGAAAACAAACTCTTTCCACTGCAAAAACTCTTTCCAAAAAGGCAACGAAATCACTGGTCGTTGACACTAATTTTACTTGGCTGTATTGAAAAGAAATTCAAAATTTGACTTTTTTGGCCTGATAAGGATTGATGAGAACGGTCCATCAATAGCCCATAATTTGCATAAATCCCATCAAAATGACGTATCTAAAATTTTAGAAATATGAAATTACTGCGAATGACCAGTAAATTTACTCCACTGTTTTACAGTGTATACTGTCAAAGTTTCAAACAAAATTATTTAGGACTGATGATTTAATGCAAAGTATCGCTTGATAAAGAAATATTAACTTTATGGGTTAATTTTATCACTTAACTTCGCCAATTATCTGAAATTTCACCACACTGTATTCACACTGTTAAAGCATGATTCGTGTATGGCACATACTTGACTTGAGAGTTTTGAAGAGACTTTTCAAAGTGCGACACTATGGACTCAGAAATAGGGTATGATGACCGGGATTATAAGTGACTCAAGCGAAATTTTTTGAAAAAGTTTTTTTGAAAACGTAAAATTAATTATCGTCAAAAACAATATGACGTTCCTAGAATATGTTGACAATGTCGATGAAACAATGAGACGTAAATATTATCACGTACAGAGTATATCAATCTATATTTAGAAGTTTTCTCGAAAATTTCCAAAAAATGAAAAGAAATATGAGGAAAATAAATTACCGAAATTTTCTATAAAAAGGCAGCGGCATCGTTCAAATCCCATCAGTATTTCAATACTGAATATTAGAAATTGTAAAAGTCGGAAAAACTCATAAGTTAGAATTTGTTAAAAAATGAATTCAGTAACAATTCTAACTGCTTTATGTCTTTTTGTTGCAACAACAAATGCACTAAGTTGTTTACCAGAATGTCGTCCTGAAGATTGTCCGAAGATGAGATGTAAAAAAGGAGTCAGTCTTGTAAAAGGAGTATGTGGGTATGTACATTTTATATTAAGCTGTTTTGTCATAAATGATTTCGTGCAAAGAATTTTTTTAAATTACAAAATTTATCCTTTTAATTAGGGTATTTTGATAAAATATGTCTATATGAATATGTATAATAATATCCTGTTTTTAAATGGGCTGTGAGAAAAAATGACGGAGATACTAGATTCAAATATTAAGAAGAAATAAGTTTTGTTTTTCTTTTGTCCATTAAAAAATAATTTTTTATCAACAATTTCATCTAATATTATATACATTTTAGTTGCTGTGATGTATGCTCGAAACAAAAAGGTGAATCGTGTGGTGGATTGTGGGGAATTGAGGGACAATGTGATCTTAAGAAATCACTTGTATGTGCACAGAAACCTATCTGTTCTTCAGATGATATCGATCATATCAATCCACCTGCTGGAGTTTGCATTCCAAAATATGAATATGTGAGTTTTAACTGTTCTTCATAATGTATAAGCAGAAAGAACCGTAGTTTACTGTTGTAGCCATTGTTGTTGTATATTTTGTTTCCAATATGAGATAATCCCTGATATGGTAAATGTTTTGTAATTTTTTTCTCTTTCAAAAATTTATTACTTGTTATTGATTATTTAATCTTATATATATGTTTATATTTTTTTCAGAGAATCATCAAGACATATTGCGAGAAAGATTTAGTTTGTCCAGTTCCTCCTCCTTCTGAGCCAACAATTTATTATTAAATACATTACAAGAGGAATTGCAGCTTTTAGCATACATATTTATTGTTTTTAATATTTATGTTAAATGAACTTCGTTAAGCAAATAATAAAAGTTATATAAGAACATATATAAAAAGTGGTTACACTATGTTGCATAATTGATTATTTATTGAATAAAATCCAATCCACGCAAACACTTTGTATTATCTAGGTGTTGGTATTAGGAATGTACGTATACTGTTATCGATATCAGAGTGGATCGATTCTGAAGTGTGATCTTCTATGACCTACAAATCCAAATTTGTCTAAAAATAAGACAATTTGGCAATAGTTTGACATGATTATTATATACCTGATATACTTGTGTTGTTGGGGTCTCTGTTTTATCATAGATGTTTAAATTTACTGATCGAGATGCTTTATACTAAATTGTGAACTTTAATGTAAATATAACTTAAAATCTCAAAACATTTGCATTTGCCTGGCACAAATCGATATTTTACATATGAATAAAAAAAATAAATATTTTTATCTTTTGCAAAAACAATTTTTTGGCACTAACATATATGATAAGAATATTAATAATGTTCTGCGAACCACTTTAACAAAAGAGCAGTAAATTTACTGCTTATTTGCAGTAATTTCATATTTCAAAAATTCGAAACGAGCATTTGGCTGGTTATAAGCACCTGATAGATCGCATTCTTAGTTGACCTTACTTACTAACGTTCTTGGCTGGAAAATTCGATTATATAGTAATGTTTCAATATGAATAAGCAAAACTACAGTCAAACAATGTTAATTCAATTGCTTTTTTCAAATTTTATATAAAAAAAATTGCAATTTAACAACTCGTATATTTCGACATCAAAAACGGAAAGGATTTCGGTTGCATACTTTTTAGCATCTCACGCTATTAAAAAAATTAAAGTTAAACTGTTTAATTCCACATTTTAATTTTATTTTTTTAAGAGGGTG